>CAAKHB010000422.1:124907-142711 GCA_901007665.1 Aeoliscus strigatus | reverse complement strand
CACGCACACACACACACACACACACACACACACACACACACACACACACACACACACACACAAACACACACACACACGCAGTCGTAATCAATGGAACAGCTGGTGATAATCTGCCCCTCTCAGTATCAGAGAACCAGCAGATAGGTGAAGAACGGATCGTCACTGATAAGTTTCAGCTCGTGTATTAAAACCTAAACGGATGTACAAGAGAAACACAAAGAAAACCACCTTATTTTCTTTCTTACAATCCAATGTGCTTTTTTTCTTTGTTTCATTTCTCTGTCTTCTCCCACCTTCATTCTGCTTATCATCCCCAAATCATATTTCAACATCATATCATATTAAATTGAACCGATGGAGGTTTGAGGGGGCTGCAGATAATCCCAGTAGTCATTATTGAATCATTTTTCTAACTGATTTCATTCAAAATTCAATGCTGCATTATGGCAAAAAAAAGAAAAAAGAAAGGAACATCTGAGAGAAGAAAGAAGAAAAGGCAAAGGTGTGAGAAGCTCTGATGGTGACATTCATCTGACAGAGATAAAGGTTAAGATTTATATGAGAATACCACAAAGTGACTGACGTAAATGTCTCAATTGTCTCTCTGCCTACGATTTCTGACAAGACCAAAAATATTGCGTTCTGTCAGTTTGACTTCTCCGCTTGCTCTTATTACAAACATGACAGGCGAATTCTGGATGCGGCAAAGCGCAACAACCTTACGGGTCACTTCCTGTGGGTGGGCTCCGACAGCTGGGGCTCCAAGATTTCTCCAGTCGTCCAGCAGGAGCAAGTGGCTGAGGGCGCCGTCACCATCCTCCCAAAGAGGGCGTCCGTGGACGGTGAGAAAGGAAAACCTAGAAGCACATGATCACACCCCAACGTCTGACGACTGTGTTCTTGTTTGGACAGCGTTCGATCGTTACTTCAAGAGCCGCTCGCTGTCCAACAACCGCAGGAACGTCTGGTTTGCTGAGTTCTGGGAGGAGAACTTCAGCTGTAAGCTGGGGATGCACGGCAAGAGGCCCGGGAGCCCAAAGAAGTGCACAGGTAGGACTCACAGGTGGAGGGACAGGTCCAGAAGGACCAGAAGGTTCTAATCCCGCTCCATCCTGGTTGTGCCGTCCTCTCACAACAGGAACAGGTGTGTTGCGTCATGCTGTACCGTGAAGCGAAACAGTGCAACAAACCCACCAGAGAACTCCACGATTCTTATCAGCGAATTTCTTCATGATTTTGTTAGCGTAGCATTTCAAGCTAAGGGCGGGTTGATTGTACATACAAAACAGAGCAGTTGTGAATAAGAGGGTATTGTACATGTAACAGGATATTGCACATGTGTTACTGTTGGTCGGTTGTTGTTGGTTCACTCTGATTGTAGAGTAGGCAAGTGCACCTGCTAGTCTGCTTGAAGACTTTGGGGAGTTCTTTACACTAAGTTCACTATGGAACTTGAGAAGCTCCTCGGATGGGTGGCGAAATGTCTTCAGGTCCGATTTCCGATGATTTAACCCAGCAAACGTCCTTCTTCTTTACGCTACCATCTGTTGTCCGGCTCGGGGGGGCAGAGAAACCGTATCAGCCTCTGAAACCTTCAAAGGTTTTTCATGACACTGCTGATGCAGTTAACGGTTCACTTTAATCTCATGTGTTTCTTCTAAACATCTCGAAAACGTTCTCCTCTCCCGAAGCAACCAGTGGAATCGCATCAGTGCAATCTAATTGTTTCCCTGTTCTCACTCTCCTCCTGCCCTGCAGTCGAAAGCTTCAAACAAACAAACATTAAAGCATTATTGATGGACTTAAACCTGATTTCATGACTTGGTTCGGAGCACTTTGGAGCGACAGAGTTGGGATATAAACGCAGTTCCAGACTGCGATGCAGGTTGAGTGTGTGGCGCCTCTCCTCTTTATCAATGATCCTTAAGTACAAGAATCAATACCAGCGTGTTAGATGACTCAATCACAAGTAAAAGCCCTGCATCCAATATCCGACAGAGGATTGTGCTTAAAGTAATCCATATCATCTCATTATCAGTATTCATTCATCTATGGCCCTTATTGAAGAGTTCCATTGTAAAAAAAAAAAGGAAGTAGAAAGACTGACTAAATAAACTAATCATACTATTAAGATATACACAACAATCATGTAAAACAAAAACCCACAAATTATTTCACATTTGGAAAATAGGAAGGAATGGGAATAACTATTTACTTATACATCGTACCCATTCTCTATAAATACACAAGTCAGTGATTCTTTATCAGTGTGTGTTGGTCGACTCTCACAGCTCCTGCTAGACATGCTAACTAGCTACTAGCTAGTCAGCATGCTGCTCCATTGACCATGGGGCTAATGACTAACTAATATTTTGATAGCCGTCATCGACCACTGTAAGAACGAGTCAGCTGATCAGATTATGAATTGAACAAAAGACAGTGGCTCTGATTTCTTTTCCTTTTTTTTTTAATCTCACATGTAGTAACAGGCTGCTAGCGTGGGAGCTAACTGTCTTACAGAGGTGCTTCTGAACCTTCTAAAACGTGCCTCCTCTTCAAATGTTCATGGGTAGCTGAGGTTTCCTCGTGGCACACAGCTTACAAATGTGCTTGTCTGTTTTTTTTGGTCGGGTTGAGGGTGAAATATTCCCAAACTTGTGTGATGGTGTGGCCATGTTGCTGCTCCTCCAACTGTTTTGCAGCACTGCAGTCAAATGCGCAAATATACATGCTGTCACTGCAGCAGAGAGCTGAAAGAAATGAGGTGACCGTGTACTTGAAACGTCGTTGAATGTAGCGTTGTCCTCACTAACAACCCATCAAATACCAAATTGGTCATTAGTTCATTTTGTCGCTGACTAGTCGTTAAATCCCTAATTGACCATGAGCAGAGCGTAGCTGCACGTTTAATCACCGAAGAATCTCACAAATACACAAGACAACCAACTTAAACTGAATACCGTGGTAAATATATGTGTACTGTGAACCATCCAGAAGGAAACGCACACTGACATGTTTGACAATGACATGGTTGTCTAACCCTGTACAAGTCTCAGGTTTGTGTTTTTTTCCATACACAGTACATCCAATGCTTCCATGTGCAAGGAAGATTAACAGGAGCTGCTTATAAGTTCATCTGTCAACCAGCGGAGTCAGATCAGGTGTGGATGTTGTCTGTGCAGGTTTGGTATCAAATGTTTCCTGAAATAAGTCTGTAAATATGAATTCCATGTGTAGCAGCGGACGTCTCCTGCTGCCGATGCCTGACGTTCATCCGACCAAAGCTAATATCTTTCTATATATAGCTGTAACAAGCCCAGTGTGTCCTATATTGACAGAAAATGCTGATTGCCCTCGCCCGATAGGATTTTGTAATTACAAAAAGTTGTTGGTACATGATGAAGTGAATGCTGGATTCATCACCGATGGCGGTCAACGACGATCGCGGGATCAAGCTCTTGAGCACCACAGATAATTATCTTGTATGTTAATCTGCAGTCAAGAATCCAGCTCATGAATATAAATAGAGGAGCGGTCGAGTGTTCCCAAACAAACAGCACACTCCGATGACCCGCCGACACACTGGAGATCCTGAACAACAAACATCTCTCCGCTAACAGGAAAACAGAAATCCTCCGGACAAAACATGAATTAAACAGTGTTTGTATCTTCAGTAACTATTGATCAATATGTGTGATTCTACTAAAGATAGGTTGGAGGGATTTGGGGGAAATAGACATTCATGATGGGTTTGACACCTTAGCTTTGTGACAAACAGACTTTACCAGTATACTGTGTGTTCCCTTTAGCTCTGTGTTGGTAGTGTCGATACGCCAATGGCACAAAGCGGCGTACACCTGTTGCCGTCTCCACCGGGTGTGATCAACTCTCCCGCCAACCTTCCAACCTCATTTTGAAACTTTATCCGGTTAGGAAACGTTGGCAGCGCAGTCGTGACTGTCTGGCTCGGCGAGAGAGAAACGTTGCCAGATCAGAGATGATCGGAAGCAAATGTCTTCCACTGAAAAACAAGAGTCCGAATGGACGTGCGCTTGCCGCTCGTGACACAGACAGAGGACAATGGTAGGTCGTTTAGTTTCTGGATGAGTGAAAATGATTGCGAGCTGAGTTTGTAAAAGGAGTTCAGAACATGATTCTGTTGTCAGTTATGTTTCTGAAGAAGTTGACTTGTATCCTGAGACTCCTCGAGCCATGGGCGGGAATTCTGGAAATGCTGAAGCTCCAAACTCCCCTTGGAAATCTTGACATTTTAGACATTTCATCACTGAATGGCAGAGATGAACGTGGACTTTAACATGTTTCATAATTAGTTTCTGGTGGTTTAGCCATTGTGACAGAAACATGGATGTTTCCAGACTGAGGCAGAGATTAGATGCACAGATCTGTTGAATCTTGAATCTCTGTGATGAATCTCAGAACAGAATTAAAACCCTTTTCTTGCGTCTGATCACAAGTCGGTCTGTGCTGACCAAAGCATCCGTGCAGCCCGATGTATTCAGGAGGACAGGAGTTAGCGAAGGATGCTGGGAATGGACGATGGCGCGCCAGCCTCTGTCCTGAAGTCAAACAGGTGCTCTGAGAAGAGCCGGACCGTCCCAGCTGCTGCCATGACAACGCTGGAAGTCTTCACCTGAGCTCACAGGACGAGGCTTTGATCAGCGGGACACTTTCACGACGCAGCTCCTGTTCGAAGATCCAGATGGAGCCACTGACACGAATCGACCGAGAGTCTGAGCAGCTGTCGCCACCGAGATGAATGGACCACCATCAAGTTTAACTACAAATATTTTTAGTGTTTTATGGTTTTAGTTTTATTTTAGTGTAGTTTTTTTCTTTCAGTTTCATTTTACACATTCAAACAGTTCATCCGGGTGATGTAACAATAGACCCCCGGCGTGTGGCACCTACTGTTTATATAAATACTCATACAGAGTAATTCTCACAGAAAAAATACAACAGAAATAGAAAATATTTAGTCACAGAGACCAACAAATGTCAGTATGTGCTGTACAGAGTCTGTGGGCGGGGCTAACCTGGATGACGACACTGCCTTCAAAGAGCATTCCATCATTTCTCCGTCATATTTCATTCATTTATTAATTGTGCATCATGGAAACAATAATGTAAGAACTGACAGAATTGCACTTTAAAGGCTTAAAGACTAAAGAGGGTCGGTCCGTCAGTCATTTCAGTCATTACACAACTCAACAAACACAACAAAATGAACAAACAGTTCTCTGGACAGTTATCTCTGAGCTTCCTGTAAATCATCTGGAATCAGGAGCTCATTGACCCCGTGGCGTCATTGATTGGACACAACAAGACTCAAAACAGCACTTTATTACAGGCAATCAGCGGTTCTCAGTACGTCGATCCCATCCACTGATTTCTGTGTTACAGGTGAAAGTTTGCTGCTCGACAACATTCTGCTTCCATCTTTTAATGCTCAAACACGCATTAGAAATAAGTAAACAATCATAAATTTCCTCTCAGTGTGAAATATTCTTCTTCTATCTAAGTTTATTGATATTCTTTTGGTCCTGTATATGCGTACATAGGCTTCATTTGTTGACTGATGACTTTATTTCATCTCTTCTCGTTCATCCTTGCTCCGGTTACGGGTCACGGTTGTGCTGGAGTCGATCCTGGTCGTGAAACGTAGAATTTAAACGGTCGTACATACGTCTGAGGGCTTCACATGTCAGTCAGGGTTGTTTCTATCTGTCGCACCAGCCGACAGACATTAGAACACGCTAGAGGGCAGCGGCTAAGACACGCTCATTAATTGTAATTAATTGGGATAATTAAACATCCATGAGACATGACGGCCTGAGGTCTGAGGACGCCCCTCCATCGCCTGCCGCTCAGGGGACAATGTCCCCAAACAAATGCTGCGTTCACGGCCAAAAGCGCTTCCTTTCCTGCAGAACACAGTCGGTCAGATTTTAAAAGGAGCGCACGGTGTTGCAGACTTATTTCGTAAAAATGTGATGATAGTTGCTGCGTAACTGTCCCCTCGGCACCTTGAACGCGTGTGATGGATGTTGCTTGGTTGGGGAGAAGCTTGTTTTTCTGTCTGGAGGGTAACACGTCCGTCAGAACAACACAGACTCTGTTGAACCCTTTTTTCTCCCGTCTGCCCGTCTTAGACTCCTTTCAAACACGACGAGCCATATGCGTTGAAGCGTCTGCGTCATCTATGCATGGGTGTCGGCGTGGACTTGTCAGCAGGTGAATAAATGATGGAGAGCGTCTCCCCTGCAGTGCTTTTCACGTTTACTCTTCAAACCAGCAGCTTCTTTTCATGTGTCACCTTTCAAGCTCATTAGAGCTGACTCGACAGATCTGTGGAGATTCGATTTGGGAAAACACACATTTAAGAAAATGAACCTTCCAGTTTTAGTTAAACCACGTTCTTCTTTTATTCCACAAAATATCATGTGGCTCAATGCTCATCCCAGCATCAAGGATTTAAGTCTCATTTCTCCAAAGACATCCTGCTAGTTTGTTTTTCATATTGAAATAAGAAGGAAGTGGGAATCGTATCTTAAAGAATAAATGTGGCGCATTAACACCGATGGTTAATATAGTCAGGAGTCTGAGAGGTCACAGCTGGTTTCCACAACGATCAGCCATTTTAGTTTTATTTAATGTAATTGGAGCAAACGAACGCCTGCGAGACAGGCGGGAAAATACAAACACGTCCATCCTGTGGAGCAGGAATTAAATTTATCTTGTAATTGATGTGTAAATGAAACGCCAGCGGCTGTGGAGGAGCTGACACCTCATTCCGTGTTTCACTTTCACCGCTATCGTCGTCATCAACGGGCTGAGAGCGAGTAAAGGAGACGTTCCGGTCTCCGTGGTTGCTCCCAAATCGTGTTCAGGCATTCACCAGAGCAGCGCGCCCAGGTGGAGCTGCCAGGGGCTTCGTCTGGGTTCGACAGGCTGCAGACATGTCTGAGCACATGTCTGAGCAGTGCTTTGCTAGAGGGGACGGTACTTCACTCATTCTGCTGCGTGTTCTCAGGCCGAGCTCATTCCTCAGTCAGTTAACCCTTTCATGCATGTGGTACCATAGAAGAGAGCATTATTTTTATATATGTATTTTTTCTTTATATTTTTCAATAATTATATTGTACGGTATTATATTATTTCATTGAATTGTTTTCAAGTATATTTTTAGAATTTTTCAATTATATATTTTTTTATATATTATTATTATTATATAATTATATATTTTTCAATTATAATTTTTTAATTTAATAGACTTGAATGAGATACAGAAGTGTGTGGGTAGTGTGGGTTTTAAAGAGCTACCACTTAGGCGACGCCTTCCCCCTTTTCCTCATTTGTGACGGGTTTTAACGACGTGTTTCGTGGAGTGTTTCAGCCCCACAGCGCTTCTATGCAAGTTGCACCTGATGGTAAAATTCATCTGAGATGGAGTTTGAGAAACACTAGTGCCGTTACGTCATCCAGGTCCGACAGGACGTGAGTAGGAAGGATTTGATATAACCGACAGTGTCTTTCTGACACAGAGTCCCCTGATTTGTTCTTGGTATTAAGTTACATCTTCTGTGGAGACCACAGAGCTTCTGGACATCAGACTGGGCTTTTGGCAGCTTCCAAGCCTTCTGGTGAATGCACAGATTCAACCACGTACCTGTAGTCTTTAAATATTAAGCAGCGCTCAAACACTCATCATCCCCGGCGAGCAGAAATCACTGGCGTCGGGCCGTTCGTCTCGTCTCTGCCTCAGCTGTTTGACATCCTCTGCTCGCTGTTTGAGCCTCATTCATTACCGCCGTACAGACGTGTAATCAGTCTTTACTGCCGGAGCAAACGTCTCCCCTCGGACAGATCCCCCGCCGCTCGCCCGCTATTCAGATCAAATTGAATTTCATTCCTAAACTCCTATTCATTCAGGGCTCTGGTCCATTGATGGAGGGTCCGGTCCAGCGGTTGCTTTCCTTCTCCTCTCGTTTTAAATTTCCTCCCCGCCGGCGGCGTGGTCACAGAGCGCCGTCGCTCTAATTTTTGGTAATTACAAAGTCCAAATTTGGGAAGGACCCAACAAAGGTTTCATATAAATGATGATAGTGTCGCTGTTTCTTAATCACATCTAATGAGGTGGCGGCAAATGTAATTTTTTGACTTAATGGGTTTGTTATGGGAAATGTGTTTAATTTTACATCGTCATTCTGTGAGTTACTTCCTGCCTGGAGGCAAGGACAAGCTGCGAAACCTTTGGGTTCAGGAAGAGAAGACAGCAGAAAAGATGTAGTTATTGGTCTGTTCTCTTTTCTGATGATTGCCTATGCATTTAATGTAAAATTATCCTCGTATGAAAGTCACAGAAGGAGGAAAAGTGGGGGGGTTTTGACGTGAAAATTACTTCCCGAGATCCAATTGAATTGTTATCAAACATGTCCAGTGCTGTGCAAGTTTTAGTCCGATGGATGATGAACCAATGCAGCCGAGCATATAGTCAATGTCATTAAGAATTCATTGGCAACTGGAGACTGAGAACCTTCACAGACAAGCAGAAGGAGAACAAAGAGTGGGAAGTGATGCTACGACCTCCCCAGAGTGTGTCTGGGATTTTAGACAGAAGAGACAGAGGGATCTGAGGATCTAGTTCCACCGACGAGCTGTAGTTCCTTCAAAAAGCGTGGTGGACAAGTTAATCCTGAAGAACCGATGTTGTTTTGAAGGCAAAGATTAGTCCCACGAAATATCCCAACAACTGGTGGTGTAGTCTCTTGTCCCCCGTCACCTGCCTGAAACTTCTGACCGGTACTGAACATGTAACGAGCGATAAAAGCTGCGGTAGAAGCCTCAGAAGGTTAGGGCTAGTTTTAGGTTATGGTTGATTTAGGGGTTAGGTTTTTTTCTCCTACCCTGTCCTCTCCAACAGTCTGGACATTCAATGTGGGAACTTGAGTGCCCTCGCTGTCAGACACTTTTACTGAGAGGAGAAGGAGCTGCTGTCCTACTGAATGAGAATAAATCATCAGAACTGAACCTGTTTAATCACACATGCTGCTCTGTTTCAGGTCTGGAGAAAGTCAGTCGCGACTCCACGTACGAGCAGGAAGGGAAGGTGCAGTTTGTGATGGACGCCGTGTACGCCATGGCCCACGCGCTGCACCACATGCACCGCGAGCTCTGCGCCGGCTTCCCGGGCCTCTGTCCACGTATGGCCAACATTGATGGCAAGGAGCTGCTGGCCCACATCCGCGCCGTCAACTTCAACGGTAAGAGTGTGTGTGTGTTTTGGATCCTGATTTAGCAGCCCAGTTCGGAGCGTTTCTCGTCATCGTCATCTGGATTTTAAATTCTTTTCATGACCTCTAAGGAGGTCAGGTGGGGCGCCAAGCTGTGACTGCTCATCGCGACCTCACATAAACTACTCTAGTTTCCACAGCAACGAGTGACGAGTGCATTGCCGTAAAGCGGAACAGCACAACAAACCCACCAAAGAGCTCAACTCTTCTTCTTATTGGTGAATTTCCGCATTTCTCTTTGTGCTTTTGTTAGCGTAGCAATTCAGGCAACTGTTGTTAACACACGTTTGCACTTCAAAAGGATTTATTAGCACATCATGTCCGTTCTTGTCCCCCGTTCAAAAGGTAGCATGTTTGTTAGCATGTTCATCACAGACACGCCCCCTGTGGGGACCCGTGAGCAGTTTGCGGCTGATTGATCAGAACGTTAGCGACGGTCTCAACCATTGTCAGTGATTCAAGGAGGAATCCCCCAGAACGAGGAGGAGTAGTAAAGGGACCATTTACACTCGAATGCTTGCTCTGGACTGGACTTGAAGGTTGACGTGGTAGTACATATATAATATATGAACTAATAACAGGAAAATCAGTCCGTCTCTTTGTCGTTGACTTTGACTTGAAAACGGCCTGAATGCCAGATTATTCACGTTTAAAAGCCACAGACACGTTCACAGAACCTGTTGAGGAGTCGTAGTAGGTGACAGTCTGTCCATGTCGTGGCCTCTCGTGT
Source organism: Aeoliscus strigatus (assembly GCA_901007665.1). Classification (NCBI taxonomy): domain Eukaryota; kingdom Metazoa; phylum Chordata; class Actinopteri; order Syngnathiformes; family Centriscidae; genus Aeoliscus; species Aeoliscus strigatus. The sequence continues at coordinate 132,670 of CAAKHB010000422.1, read as the reverse complement.
TCAGTCGTGATTGGGTCCTGATGCAAATGAAACTTTCCCTCCGGCTGAGTCACTGCCAGGTCCACAGGTTTCACAAAAGACATGATAAAGCACATATTTTTTTTCCTTTTCCTGAGTGAAGGCCGGCTTTCACCGCCAATGCCAACTTTCTTTTCAGAGCTCGGCAGAGAGAATTTTACTCATTCAAAGGAGAAAACGTTCCAAACATGGCTTGTTTTTGCGGCAGCTGAAGGCTGAATATGACTTTATCTCTTCTCTGAGTCAGAATCTCTACAAAGCATTGAGACACACATTCACATTGCTCCCACATACAGTAGATATCAGAAAAACATGAATCTCAGTAAATAATACTGAGCCAAACTCAACCTGTCCCTTCAGGAACTCAGACCATCACAAATGTCTGCCAACGGTGGAAATAGTCTGTAAATCGTTTCATGCGTGTCAGGAACTTACCGACTTCGCCCGTGCTGCACAAACAAACCTCTGCCAGCAAAATCTCTGCAGAATGTAATGAATAAGAAATTGCTAATTAAGAGGAAATCGGATCTCAGAGAACCAGCAGTCTGATATTTGCACTGGTAGAAAAGGTCTTTCAGAACATCAGCATATGAGCAGAAATAAATTAAAATGGAAATGATATTGTCTGTTAATTTCAGAAGAACACACATTTCCAACAATGACTCAACAAAGATATTTCAAGGTTCAAGGGAGCTGCAGTGAGTGTAAGACATGCCCCACGGTTATTACAGTTCTTGTGTATGAAAGTTTAAAAACTTTAAAAAATATATTACAAATATCAAAATATATTCAAGTGTACAAAAAGAAGAAAAGAATCTGTGTCAGAAAGACAAATAATAGAAAGTGTTGTGCAAAGGAGTGAGAGCAGTACAACACACTAATAATAATAAAGGAGCAATGACGAAGGTAGAAGTCTAATTAGCGCTGAGCGATGACACAAACGGGCCATCTGATGAAGGTAGGCGGAGAAATTCACAAGGCCCCGCCTCCTCTGGCAGAACACAACCAGGAAGTTAAACTGACAAGTCGTGATTGTCCACGGTGGTCGGTCAGTATCATCGCTGTGGTGATAGGAGAGCAGCTGTGTGTCTTTGTGTTTGCTTTCATTTAAGACTAGAGTTAGTAATTAGAGTTTATTGGTGTGACGCCACCCGGTGGCCATGAGCGGTAACACACTTTGTACACAGCACTGCCACACAACACTCTGCAACGCAACATGAGATTCTTGTATTTAATTTGGTTTTTTTTAATTCTTTGACTGATTGTAATGAAAAAGAGATTCGGGGGAAGGATGAAATACGTCTTTCGTCCTTCCTTCTCCTTTTCAACGTTTTAACGATGTATGACGTACCTTATTTTAATATACAGTATATATGTGTATATTCTTTTTATTGAATTTTTTGACCTTTTGTTTTTTTTACTTTTATTTTCAGTACTGACTATTCTATCGTTTTTGTCTGATTTTTGTCATTGCTGCTTACGGTTCAAATAAACATCTCTCCATCTCAAATTAGCGTGGCACAAAAAGACACGAGAAGCGAGACGAATGTACCGTCATATTTCTCTCTTCTAATCACCAACTGCTGATGCTTCTGCTGATTTCTTCTTATCAGCGTTGGACGACGACTATCTGACACTGTTTAACACTTTTCTTGTTTTTTTTTTTTAACTTTTGTTCCCAGTCCTCTGAAATCCTCTTGGAACTTCAGTGCGTCTTCCATTATGCAACCCATACGTTCCTCCACGCACACACACACACACAACCTCCTACATTAGCACCGGAATTCAATTTGAATAATTCTCCTATCTATGTGCTCCGCAGAGGGAGACGGGACACGAGCGTGAAACGAGAAAGAGAGAGGCAGATTTTGAGGCTGATGGGTTGAGATTCATCTCCCTGTGCCCGGGCTGATGGATGTGTGGAGCCCCAGAATGTTATTTCTGCAGGAGGAGAGGCATTTAACATCGCATTAGGTGGTGAACGCCCCCACGCCGCCGCAGGGCAGCAACGGTAAATTTGTGCTCAGTTAAAGGCGAGTTCACGCCGGCGCGCCGGGGTTTTTAGACATTAAAAGTGTTTGTTGCCACTTTCAGTGAATGAAAGTGAACAAAGGAGCGAAGGAAATCAGATTAGTTTGTCATCTCTCCGATGAGAGCCTGGAGGAAAAAAAAATGTGATGGAGAAATGTGTCTCGTTTCTTCTGCTGCAGTGACAGAAAGCAGCCAGACAAAAAAAAAAAACAAAACACAGCAGGATGTGACACAGAACACAGGAAACCAGACGAATGTGCAGTGAGTGTTCACTGTGTGGTGGCTGTTTGCAGGTTTATTCATCATGAATCAACTGGTGAAAGAAAAGAATGAAGGAAAATGTTGGTTTTTTCACATATAAGATACTTCACATATTAACACGTTCATTCAAATGACGCAGGGTGTCATTACACAGGGGTAACCGGACCGATTTCCATGTCCTTAACTCAGCTGTATCTGTTAAAAGACACTACAGCCAAAGTGAAGTGGTGCATATCAGGAACCCCCTAAAACAAAGAAAATACAACACAACCTACATAAAACCAGATCAGATAAATAAAAACATAACGTTAAGAACAATCATAACGCCTAAAAACAGAATGCATGAGTAAAAGAAGAGTTTTAAAAGACATCATATTTGAAAAAAGGGACCTTTAAAACCTTTACAAGTTCGACAGCTCATGTGGACAGACAACCATTCACACTCACATTCACACCTACAGGCAATTTAAGCAGCATGATGATGGAGTACCTGGAGAGGACCCACACAGACACAGGGAGAGAATGGAAACTCCACCCAGAAAGAACCACAACCACTGCACAGTTTGGTCTTTTGTAGTAAACACTAGGAACACTCGGCCCATTGTGGGTACCAAACATAGACTTTGGTGTGTGTCTCAGCTTGTGAGCGCCGCTGCAGCCCACCCCGCCGAACGGCTCGGCGGCATGTGGCTCATGTGTAGTGTGTGACTGATTATCGCACACACACACACACACACACACACGTGGTGTCCAGGGCTTTCCTGTATGAACACAACGCTCCGTTGAATCTCCACATCATCAAACATGGACATAAATCAAACTGGAGCTGCCTCTGTTTTTTTTCTGCTTCATTTCTCCGAGCGCGGGGGGGTCACGCTCGGCTTTTCACCGCATTTCATACATGGAATTATGCATGTATGAAATGCGTCGAATCTAGAACAAAGTGGCGCTGTGTGGCAGCGGTGGCCGGGGGGCTAATTGCCAACTCAGCCGTGCTCCTCGCCCGTGTGCTTATTTTTAGAGGAGCGTCGGGAGGTTGACCGAGACACTTGTGCTAATGTTATTAGCCGAATGAGGCCTCTGTTCTCCCGTCCCGTTTGAACACCATCAGGACAGCGAGGGAGAGATGAGGATGGAGGCTGTCAGCAGAACCCCCCCCTGATTCCTTCGGACAGCCGATGCTTACTAAGAGGCAATAAAAGCTTGTTGTTGCTTTTATTGCCGTTTTTAGGGGGGTTGGGGCGCGATGCGTGACTGACCCGTGGAGCCACATCGGATCGGTGATGGAGGGTGGGGGCAGATAGGTGAGGTGATGTGATGAATACGTAAAGGCGCTCGTCTCCTGCTGTGACTTCACTTCGAGTACTCTGCTGTTCAAGCGGGGGAACAGGCAGACGGCGTTCATCTGCCGTGAGCCTGGGAACGACAGCAGAGTTTGGTCTCAGCGAAATACCTCCTGATTCATTAGAGACAAGCGGGGGGCTGTATTTTCTTTCATCTTGTTTTTTTTTTTCTTCCCCCCCACTCGTCTTCTTCGACTCGACGGTGACGCCCGTCATCATACACGTTAGTCAAAAGACGATGGTTTACCTCAGTACATGCATGCGTATATTAGATGTGGTCCTGATGTCACAAACCCAACATTCACATGAACACCTCCTCTTTTGAGTATTTCTCGGGACAAGCTCCGAAACCTGGGGGCAGATCCAAGACTACATGTGGAAGGTCTTCTGTCTCGACCCTCTGGAGTGGAACCAAGAGAAAGGTCTTGGACGTGTACTGAGTCCGTCCATGGAGGACTACACAGGACCACAGGATCACGACTGCTGAGGATGAGTTGGTGTAAAACGGGGGAACAGATGGATGTTCAAAGCTCCGGAACCCCCAAAAGAAGGCGTGGGTGCAGAGTGACCACGCATGCCACCTGCCCCATCTTCTCCATATTCTATGTCATTCGTGTGGTTTTGGGGCGGCCATCACGGCAGTCTGACGTCAGCGCCCTCATCCAAGAGGTACTGAATTGTGAATGGAACCAAACCGCGTCGAGACGAGTCGAGCTGGAACTGTGGAGTGGAAAAACACCATTAGTCCCATCAGGCGACGTGGGACACTGTCACCCTGGGAGCACACGACCGGGTACAAACTCGTTTCTGTAACTGCTCTTTCATTCCACACAGCAGCTGGTGTCACATTGTCCCGGTTTTTGGAGACAAAGCTGCAGCAAAGTCTCCAGGGAGTGGGGAACATTTCCATGTTTGGACACAACGTGGAGCGAGGACGTTAATTCTGTATCAACACAGATTCTCTGAAGTGCAGTGAAGTGGAGTGGAGTCGGCGATGGGGGGGAGACAAGGTGGTGGAGGGGGTTTGTGCGTCCCGAGGCGAGCGGTGGTGATTCATCTCCACGCTGATGTGATTCGCGATGCTACTTCTCATGTTGTGGAGGGAAAGGGAGGCAGGACAGAATCAATCAGCGCCCACTCACTTCATTATAAATCTGTTTGGTTTTTTTTTCTTGTCTTCGGTGAGGCTCTTTAGCTCCAATCAGCTGCTCTCCCTCTCGGCCTTCAGCATTTCTGAACTAATTCACTTCAAGTTCAGGACTCGGCAGTCGCTGATGTTAAATGTGCCTTGTGGCTAGCGATGCGACGCTACTGTACAATAAAGATAGAGCAGCTCAAAGAGGAAAAGAGGCTGTGGCTAAAACAACTGCTGCGAGGTGTAAATGTTATAATGGTGTAATGGTATTTTGTGCGTGAAGAGAGTGTCAGACACCTCGCGAGGAGGGATTTAGTCAATATGACGACAAAACGGTGCGTTGTGTGTTTTTTTATTTCGGTGGTGGGGAAGCTGTGATTAGATGAGTCAGTCTGACGAGAAAATGTGTTTTAAAATGCGTCTACAGAAAAACCTATCACAAGTGGAGATGACAAGGTCATGCAGCAGCTGCCTCCAGTTTTCCAGCCTCTAGTCCGATCCATGAGTCATCAGAAACTAAAAAACACTTCTTGTTTTTTGTTTTTTTCCACTCCTGTAAATCTACTGAGATTATTAACAGACACAAACTGTCAGTAGAATCTGTTGCCGGTGAGGCAGACGGTTGTATTTATTAGAATTCAAGAGATTCAAGGTCCAAGAAGATGAACAGTCCAAGCACATAGTAACTGGATTAAAAAAATATTTGATAGGGTAAAGAGTAATACAACAGATATCTAAGAAATAATCATATTAATAGTATTATTTGATAATTAGAATTAAAATGTTCATTGAAAAAATAGATACTAATACACAAATAAAATAAAATATAATATAATAATAAACTATACAAGAGAATTAAAGGGTAAGAAAGGGTTTACTTCAGGGGTTTTACTATCCTAGATTGCACTAAGGGAAAAGATTCACATTTCTTTCACATTGACACATGAGTAAATTGACACTGTATTATTGGACATTATGATGATCTGACAAACATCATGTGGCGTATTGACCTGATAGTGTAGATCTTATAGTCCAACCCTCGACTTCAAACTCCTTTTCACGCCTCGGGCCATTTACACCGACACACAACTTCACATCTAAATAGAAAATTATAATATGGAACTGTGTGTACAGAGACTGGTGCGCTCCAACAAACACCAGACTTCCCAGATTGCGGGGCGACCTGTGGTCCATCCATCACGTGTGTCACAGTGACGTGAAGGGACACTCTGGCCACTAGGGGGCATCTGACGAAAGCTGGCTCTTTCAGTCGCACCATATTGTTGTTCCTCCTTGGTCTGAGATGTTTAATGATCCAAACGGAGAATTATCGCCAGCAGACGTTTGTCTCCATGAGCCAACTCCTACAGTCTTTGTCTGCTGCCAGTTGAACGTGGGAAGAGAAAGAAAGAAGACGATGAGCTTCGCAGTTTTACATGAACTTGTGAGTTTATCTGGAATTTTAGATATTTCATTGTGGGTTTTTTGTTGTTGTTGTTGACCATTTATTTTCCCTTTCTGCTAATAAAACCTTGTCTGATCCAATTAAACCCCAAACAGCTTTTACACGTTTCTAATTAGAGAGAGCTGAGGAAAAGGAGGGAGCCGGATGAATAATTGAAACACGGGTTCGAGCTGGGGACGACGCTTTCAGGCAGCTGGATTTAATCATATGCTTTTTATCATGGATGTGTGTGTTTCCGTCGTCAGGTGTGACCTCTGATCAGAAAAAAAAACGAGCTGAGCTGAGGTTAAAATAATGACGGTTGTGTTACAATAGAAGGCGTAACGCTCACTGGCCGCTTCCAGAAATAGAATAATTCAGAAATAATAATTAACAGTCTGCCTCCCCCCGATGATGGAGGACGGACAGGGTGGCGGTGTGCTTGTCCGTCCAAAGCTTTGTGGCCCGTTGTCCGTCTTGATCACACTGTTAAATTGTCGTTTTCGGACCTCTGGTGTCTCTGTACGTTCCTGTGTGATCCCAGGTCCGTTCCTGAGGACCGTTCCAGAATGCTTGTGAAAGGTCCTGAGTCGGGGAACGGAGGAAAACCTCTGTTTTTAATGAGTCCCCGATGTCTTCCACCTGTGTGTCGGTTCCATTTCTCCAACCTCCCTCCCTTGTGTTTTATCCAATCAGCTCTCTGCTTTCCCTCATGCGCTCACACCCGGGTCTCATTCTGTTTCCATCAGCACAGCGAAGAAGTATCGCGTCGGAAAAGGATGGAAACACCAGCACTCAAACTAAAATCCCCTGATTGTCCTGCTCCGTCTCTGTTCCCCCACCTGTCTGTATTCAGTATAATATTAATATTATGTATTAAAAAGTTTTTTAACTTTTCTGTCCCTCCTGTACCTTGGGTCTTCTATGCGGTGGTTCAGAATGAAGATATTCTCGTACACATGTGAACGGACTCGTCTGGTCAAGCTGACTGACACGTTAACATGTTTGTCTCCTCGACATTTCACAGGAAGTGCGGGGACTCCGGTTATCTTTAACGAGAATGGCGACGCTCCCGGACGCTACGACATTTTCCAGTATCAGATCAACAACAGGTCGACGGCCGAGTACAAGTCCATCGGACACTGGACCAACCAGCTTTATCTGAACGTGAGCGTGAACCTTCATGTGTGAAGTCAGTGAGGTCGACTGCAGTCCGAGTGTAGTTTTATTCATGTTGACCTGTACATGACCTGTATGTTAACAGTCCACTTCAAAACAAACCAGGGAACGTGGATTGGACTTTGCTTTGAGTGCTGTTAAGTTGAGATTTGTCTTTTTCAAATATTCTGCTTGTTATTATTATGTATTATTATATTTAATATCATAATTATATATTATGTATATAATGTGTAATTATGTATATAATATAATTATAAATATATATTTATTAGTAGTAGTATTCAGGTCGTTATTATACTATCTATACGATGTAGATTTTGTTTTTAATGACCTTTCAGTCCAAGGCCAATGT
>CAAKHB010000422.1:112183-124887 GCA_901007665.1 Aeoliscus strigatus | reverse complement strand
GGTCGACGGCCGAGTACAAGTCCATCGGACACTGGACCAACCAGCTTTATCTGAACGTGAGCGTGAACCTTCATGTGTGAAGTCAGTGAGGTCGACTGCAGTCCGAGTGTAGTTTTATTCATGTTTGACCTGTATGTTAACAGTCCACTTCAAAACAAACCAGGGAACGTGGATTGGACTTTGCTTTGAGTGCTGTTAAGTTGAGATTTGTCTTTTTCAAATATTCTGCTTGTTATTATTATGTATTATTATATTTAATATCATAATTATATATTGTATTTATTAGTAGTAGTATTCAGGTCGTTATTATACTATCTATACGATGTAGATTTTGTTTTTAATGACCTTTCAGTCCAAGGCCAATGTCATTTATTTTTACCCCCACCTCTCTCTGTTCATTTGGGTTCTTGTCTGATGTGTTGTTGGTGTGAATGAAGCACACGCTGCGCTGCAAATCAATCTTTTGACCGATGAAACTGTCGTCTGAATCTTTCCTTTTCACAGATGGAGGCCCTGCAGTGGACCGCCGGCGACTCCTCCGTCCCGGCCTCCGTGTGCAGCCTTCCCTGTAAGACGGGCGAGCGGAAGAAGGTGGTGAAGGGCGTCCCGTGCTGTTGGCACTGCGAGCGATGCGAGGGGTACCACTTCCAGGCCAGCGAGTTCACCTGCGAGCTCTGCCCGTACGAGAAGAGGCCCGACCAGAACCGCACCGGCTGCCAGCCCATCCCCATCATCAAGCTGGAGTGGCACTCGCCGTGGGCGCTGGTGCCGGTCCTGATCTCCGTGCTGGGCATCATGGCGACCACCTTTGTCGTCGTCACGTTCGTCCGCTACAACGACACCCCTATCGTGCGCGCCTCGGGCCGAGAGATGAGCTACGTGCTGCTGACGGGCATCTTTCTGTGTTACATCATCACCTTCCCCATGATCGCCGCGCCCGACGTCGTCGTCTGCTCCTTCCGCCGCATCTTCCTGGGCCTCGGCATGTGCTTCAGCTACGCCGCCCTGCTCACCAAGACCAACCGCATCTACCGCATCTTCGAGCAGGGCAAGAAGGCCGTCACGGCGCCGCGCTTCATCTCCCCGGCCTCCCAGCTGGTCATCACCTTCTCGCTCATCTCGGTTCAGCTGCTCGGCGTCCTCCTGTGGTTCGCCAGCGACCCGCCGCACACCTTCGTGGACTTTGGCGAGCAGCGCACGCAGGACCCCGAGAACGCCCGCGGCGTGCTCAAGTGCGACATCTCTGACCTGTCGCTCATCTGCTCCCTGGGCTACAGCATCCTCTTGATGGTCACATGCACTGTTTACGCCATCAAGACGCGCGGCGTGCCAGAGACCTTCAACGAGGCCAAACCCATCGGATTTACAATGTACACAACGTGCATCATCTGGCTCGCCTTCATCCCCATCTTCTTTGGCACCGCGCAGTCGGCAGAGCGGGTGAGTGTCCCGCCAGTGATGAATAATTCAGCGTCAGCAGCAGAGTTTATAAATGGAAACACACATGGTCAGCAACACGCAAACACACGGTGGGTCGCTGTGCGTCAAGCGAAAGGTGCCCTGCGACGGAATCTGGTGTCAGTTGAACATTTATGAAAATTTGATATTCTGCAAACAGTCCATTGGGAACATTCCCAGTTTGCAGATTTCAAGTGGACTCGCTGAATGTAGGAAGAAACTGGCTTAAAGGTTAAAGGTGAAAGGTTCAGTGGTAGAACTAGCAGACACCGTGGGTGGGTGAAGGACCGGTTGATGATCCCGCAGACGACGTTCTTGTACTGGAGAGTCTGGATGAAAAGAAACGTGTGTTTACGCCTCTGGAACAAGGCGCGATGTCTTTTGGGCTAAACGACCAATTAGAGCAGAATTCAAGTCGGCGCGTTCACTTTTTGGGCTGAGTTTGCTGTCAGGGATTCGCCAGATGGACGATTTTGCTCATTAACTTGTCTTTGGGGAGGTCTGGTGGACAGGTGCAGCGATTCTGAGCTCCCCTCTAAATATAGTTGATCTTTTTTCCTGCTGCTTCGATTCATTTACAAACGAGGAGGATTTGATAATCAGTTGCTATGGCTACTAACAAAGTGTGAGCAAATTCTATGTACCAGCTGGCCAGAAGGTGCAAGTCTTGATCATCACATGACACGTGCTTCTAAGGTATGTTCTGTTCACGTCACATTATCAAAAGGAACATTATTGTGTCGTAAAAATAACACAGAGCTGAATTCTGTGGGGAGATCGTTCCCCTGGTCTCCTACGATGAGATGCTCTGGAGGGTCCAAGTCTTTCACCTTGAACAATGGACTCAGAGGATTCAAAGGCATGTGCACACAAGGAAAACAAGCTTCTTTGTGCGTGGTACAAAAGAGAACACAAAACAGTACAAATAATACTGCAGTAGGAGATAGCACTATATATACAAAATACAATACAATATATATGTATATGATAATATATATGATACAATATATATAAGATAATATATGAAATACAAAGAAATACAATTGACAGACGTGACACACTCTAGCCTGAACAACCGGACCCACATGTAGAAGGATGGATGTTTGGACAAGAGTCGACGAGTTGGAGGGAGACACAGAACGGATGGAACGGAAATGACCCTCTGTCCGTCTGTTGGTCGCCAAAGACGATTGGCCATGAAGGGACGGACGGACGGACGGACGGACAGCAGCAGCAGGATAAAAAGATAACCGGAGTATGATGTTGTTCCCTTCTCTCTGGCTCTGGTTACAGTTCTTGGCAGCGGCATCGTTTCGTGGCACACGGGGGTGATTATTCGCAGATGTCAGTCGAGTGGAATAATCCACTAATTTTAGAGCGCAATGAGGCACGTTAATAAGAACATCAGTCGAGGTCCACCCGGCTGTCACTGCAGCTGGGGACGTTGGCGGCGAGGAGACGGGGAACGTGCTCCTGCTCCGTTCCGTCGTCACACCACACCGTCCACCTCCTCCTGCAGGGTGAAGTGGGTGTGTGTCTGTGTGTGTGTGTGGCCCGTGTGCACCTCACACACGTCGGCAGGGGACGGCACACGATGACAAACTCCAGGTTCACTCTATAAATATCATTTCAGGGAGTGTTTTCCAAAAGGAAGGCGAAAAATAAAGCTGTTTTCGGACGACCGTCTGAATTCTGCAATTTCAGGATCCAGTTTTTGCCATTTCTGATCATGAATAACGGCAGAAATAAAAACCTGAAACCAAAGGAGATGTTTCAGGTCAGACAGTGAATCTGGAGCAGGACGCGTTCCTGCTGACATTTACAGTAGCGCCAGCGGCCGACGGGGAGCAAAGCCTCAGAATAACTAATAAGTACGTCACTTACAAACATGGTGCCAGCTGCCGGAGGAAACATTCACAGGTGAACCGAGAGGAGCAGAGCGGCTGGGAGCGACTCGTAGAGAACCGGCTCTGTTGTTCACCTGCAGAAAACTGGCACGCAGACTCCTGGGAGTCTTAATCCCTCTGACAGAAGCTGATGAACGGCAAAACTGCTTATTAGCATCAGGCTCACAAGACATCAGCACGAGGAAAGAAAAACACTCAAATCACTGACTCAGTACGAGACAATTAACTTATTGTTTTTTTTCAAAATTCTGTAAAAAATAACTGTTTTCTTACGCTTATAAAATGAATTCCCCATCACTGTGGTGGGGTACACCCTGGACGAGTCACCAGGTCATGGCAGACAACCACTCACACTCACACCTACGGACAAACTGGCGTGTTTTTGGAGGTGGGAGGAAGCCGGAGTACCCGGAGAGAACCCACACAGACACGGGGGAGAGAATGCACATCCACATAGAAACCAGGGACTTTGTCGAGATGAACCACTGACCCACCTCCCAACTCCCCAGAGTCAAAAATAAACTCAACCTCCAAACAGGAAGCAGTGAACTGGAAAACAAAAATGGTAGAACTCGTCTCAGGAACCGTGGACGGAACAGTAGCAGAATGTTTTAAGCACTTGGTTGTCTTGTGACGCTTTTTCCACAACACACCCCCAGCCCGGTTTCATTCAGATAGATAGATAGACCAACACTTGATTGATACGCACAAGAAATTCACAACAAGACAAATTCACACCAAAGAAATTCAGGCGCTTTTCCTTTCCAATTCGGTTCCTCTTCATTGTGGGCGCTAACGTCACAGCGCCGCCTGCGGAACTGGAGCGACCGTGCTTTTTACTGTAACATGATCCCTTAAACAACGTTGAACATGGAGGAAATGGTGAAGCCGCAACTGTTTGTGGATTTTTGTAAGACGAGCAAAAGAAAAGAGACGGAGCAGGACCTGATCACCGACACAGAGCTCCGCTCTGCGCTGCGGTTTGCTCCGTCCATCTCTTGTAGCAAACATTCTAACAGACACACACACACACAAATATCTGTGCGTCTTTAACGGCCACATCAGACATGTTCAATGAGAACGTGACGAGGAATAAAGAACTCGATCTCCCTTCCTGTTTTGAAGGGAGCGTTTGGGACAGCCCTCTGTCTGTAGGAACCAATCAGAGGCCGGCACTCTATGACATCACATGTGTAGCACCAGCTCAGCTTGCTTGGAAGCTCAACAGAGGTGGTACTAAAAAAAAGCACCAGGTTCTATGGCCTTTCTTTGTTTTTTGTATCCCTGCTTGTCTCCCCCAGCTGTTGACCTAGAAAATGTCTACGTCCTACCTTTAACTCGACCCCCAGAGACCTTCAGAGCATCAGTCAGTTCTGGAATCCCGGCAGCGATAAGCTTACCTGTTCATTAGTCTCGTGCCTGAGTCTCACACTGCGCCCTCTCGTCATTTAACGCCTGAGGCGTCCGCTCATACCACTGATGCTACAAGTTAACCTGGGTAACCTTAATTAGCCCCGTGGAGATTCAGGAAGCTTGTGGTCCTGGTACGGCCTGGGCTAGAGCTTACAGTTACAAAGTTTCGTGCCTCGTACTGGCTTGTTGGACTTGACCTCCAAATGGGAGGGTTCCTCTCCTGGATTTGTCGTCTGTGAGTTTGTAGTGAATGTTTGCGGGACAGAAAACTGTTATTCAGGATCTTCTTTGTGGGCTTTATCATCTCTCAGTTCCTCTTTTGCTGCTGCTTCAGTGGACTTCCAAGGCTCAGTCACATTCTCCTGCAAAGGGGGGTACTGGGAATAGAACCCCAGTCAAGTTATTTTTTTGAAAAAAAAATCACAACTATCTCCCGCTCGTACGTGAGCTCCGATAATTGACCTTCATCGGAAGCGGCTGACCCAAGAAACAGAGCCTAATGTTGACCTATTGTCCAGCGTGACCCGTCCAGGAGCTTTGGACACACAGGTACAAGCAGGTCAAGTCAGTTTCATCTCAGGATGACTTGTGTGTTACTGATGCAGCGATACAAATGGACGGCGGCAGGTACCTTCCTATATTCTGGATACTATGATCCAGAATATAGGAAGGATCTAGATCAAACTTTGATATGTTAGAGAACTGAATGCACCGTAGATTTTTTGGTGAAAAATCTACACAGATGCTGAAAATGTCCCTATCTCTCCAAGATTCCCGGATCCAGCTGGTTCTAAAAAACCCTACCACCATGTAATCATCTGTTCTTTGTCCCGTTATCAGCATTAGCTGGACATTTCATTCACGTCTTTTTGTTTCGCTGTGCTGGCGTTAGGTCTACGACATGTGGAAATGGTGAGTTGTAGCTTGTGTCGGCATGAATCATGATAGTACGGATGTACGTTTTTAGGATTCTTTGAAGCACCATTGGAATCACAGCTGTGCTCGCGTTGTCATTGTTTCTTTCTCTCGGGGGGGGGGGGGCTCACCATCTGTTGCCATGTTTCCTCCCGTCTCCGTCCTGGTGGCTGAGCGGAGCCCCGCTGAGGATTCCCCGCTGTCAGCTTGCCACTCAGTCAGAGGGCCATTATCCAGGGCCCGTGGCATGTGTGAGATGGTCGCCATGGTGACTAGGGTGCGCCGCAGTGACTCGCTTTCAGAGTGGGTGCACAGGTGTGTGGAACAGATGATGGTGGTTGAGCAGAGGAAGCAGTGGTTTGTGGGAGACCTCGGTGTGTTTAATCGTGCTGCTCTTTCTCTTGAAGATGCGGGGTTCAGGGTGGGGTGGGGGGTGGGGAGGTTGGTACTCGGAGTAGACACACATTCAACACGCCGCGTCACTCCTCTGGTCCCAAATGTCCACTGGAGGCAGCGTTTTTATTACGCACGTTCGTTCTTGCTCGTTCTCAAGAATCAATTGGGTTTGTTTTTGCTTCTTTGCCAACCAAGATGTTTTTTTTTTAATCAAACAACTTACAAGGTGACAAATAAAATGCACTTTCCCAAAAACAATACTGCAAGCACGATAATATATCATATAACACAGTTAAAAATGTATGAAATGTGTGTGTATATGCTGTCTACGATAATGACGATAATATATAAGATGATATGGTACAATATCAACATGATATATGTTCTTATATGATATAGAGACAACAAAATAAGTCAAAATAGAACAATAATGATAATCGCGGTACACATAATAATAATAATAATAAATAACTATAAATGGAAATAAAATGTATTTAATAATAATTTAATATAAAATAATGAATATATGTATTTATGTATATATACTGTATATAATACATGCATAGAAATTGATGGAATTGATTGTTTTATAAGTGTTTTACGAATGTCTCAGTCTCCACTGGCATAAATGTCCATAGATTACGCGTGGAAGTCATCAAATAAGGTTTGTAAAGGGTGAACCATGCAAAGACGAGATGTCAGCCAACACACGTCTCAGACCCAGACCCAGATCCTGCTGTCGACCCATGTCACCACCCGTCTCCTCAGCCTGCGTTCACTGTCGTGTCCCCTCTCCCGTCCTGTCCTCAGATGTACATCCAGACAGCCACGCTGACCGTCTCCCTCAGCCTCAGCGCCTCCGTCTCTCTGGGAATGCTCTACATGCCAAAGGTCTACATCATCATCTTCCACCCCGAGCAGAACGTCCCCAAACGCAAGCGCAGCTTCAAGGCCATCGTCACCGCCGCCACCATGACCAGCAAGCTGTCGCAGCTGGCGGCCGAGCGACCCAATGGCGAGGTGAAGACGGAGCTGTGCGAGGGCGTGGAGGCCAGCGGTGAGTGGACGAGGGTCGACGTTTGAGAATCAGCCCGGCTGATTGCTGCTGTTGGACCACAAGCGGTAACTCTGAGACTGCAAGAGACGCTCTGCTGCTTCTAGAATGTCATGAATAGAACGGTCAAACCCCGTATGTGCTGTTGTATTCACATTTCCATGACCAACGGTGCAACAGAACGCCTTCCTGCAGCAGGATGCAGCATGAAAACCTGTTGAAACAGCTTCAGACTCCTGTGTGACGGCTCAGCCGAGTGTTTTCCACTTCAGGGAAATGGCTGCCGACACGTTAGCGCCACCATACTTTGGAGTGCCACCGTTACGCCACTATTTGTGACGTCAAAACAGTTCCCGAGAGCTGAGAAGGTGCACTAGGTTGAAGAAGGAGCTGAGAGGAGGAGGAAACGTGACAACGTTACGGTAATGACTGGCCCGCTTCTGACAACAGCAAATGGGATTACCGTAATGACAGCAACATGGCTGTTGCCAACTTTCATGTGCCATTGACATTTGCTCCTTCTCCTCGCTTCTTCTTCCTCACACCAGGTCGGGGACCCGAGTGCGACTTCTCAGCTTTCAGGAACCGTTTGATGTTTTCTGAAAGCGCAAATAGTCACATAGTTACGGTACTCCAAAGTATGCTCGCACCGTCACTGACCGTCACTGTTGAAGAGTCAATGGAACACTGTCAATAAAAACACAATTCTAGCGTTGGTTCCTTTCTACAAAAGGAGCAAAAGGAGCAGAGGGCAGACGAACTTGACAAGTTTTACGACGTAGGTCGACAATGAAAGACGAGCAGACACAAAGCGTGTAAAGAAGATAATGAGATTCAGTGTTTTTAATTTGTTCATCCATTCTCAGCGTGGTGACAGAAGGACGGTGTCCGTCTCTCTGGAAAGTCCTGAGGCTTCATAGCGTCAGTTTCATCAGTGGTTGTGAAGCAGTAATGAGGAATCACCAGGAAGTGCAGTTGAGTTTCCAGCGACATCACCTGAGACCAGATTCTTGTGAAGCCTGTTTACAGCTCAGTTACACTTCAAAGCTCGTTCTCGCCCGTCAGCAGAAAACTATTTCTTGTTTACTCATTAGAGATGTGCTGACTCAAGTCAGATGTGCCTCATCTAATAGCAGCCGCTCTCAAACCCGTTTCACGTTCTCTATATTGGAAAACACTGCTGAGTGATTCACGTGAGCAGCGGGTCACACCGTCTAGATACTGCAATTCTATAATCAGAACATTGTGATGAAGTAAATAGTGATAGTAACAGAACCTGTATTTTATTTTACTTATAATTCCTGTATACAAGAGGCCGTTGAAGGAAATTCAGTTTGGCTCGTTGGTTTGTTGCTAAGCGACGGTAAAGAAATCAGGAACCCGCTATTGATCTGGAATAAAAATCAATGACGCGTATATGCTTTGTAATATGTCGTAACTTTGACTTTAAAATGTAGTCAGAGGTCAAACCTGATATTGCTACCTCATCAGTAGTTACTGAAGAAAAAAACATCTCAGGCGTGCAGTGCAATTATCTGACAAATGCTGCATGAACTTCTCCCTTATCAATGGAGAAAGGTTAAACATAATAAGATGAAATGGAAAACACAGGACAAAATGAATAAGGCCAAATTCAAAAATCAAGCTGCAGAAAACGGTACGGTACATTACGTACAAGGGAATATACTCATAATTAGCAAATATTACAGATGTGCTGAGAGTTGAATTCGTACTTTTTCTGTTTGAAGGTGTATTTGTTTAGCTGCTGTTTTCTTTCCTCCTCAGTTCCAGCAACAAAAACCACCTATGTCAGCTACACCAACCACGCCATATGAGGACGACACGCTGCTGAAGAACGTCCAGAGCGGGACATCGAACGAGGCCACGAACCGAAGCAACACGTCGGTGGTGTTTTCATGTTTACAGCCAGCAAGGGACGGGAACGGCGCCAAAAAGCTGAAGGGTCCGAACTGAAACTCCTCCGGGACCCAAAAGAATCAGGGGGGCTGGGAACCTGACAGACAAAAAATAAAAAGTCTTCTAAAAGAAAGATAAAAAACGTAAATTGTGGGGACCAACCATATTTGTTGTTCTAATTGTGCGTAAAAAAAAAAAAAAATTGTGGTTGTGAAAATTTCTGATTCTTGTCTCATATCGTCCGTCTGTCGACCTGCATTATGAGATGAGTCTGTCGCTGTTTTTCGGCTAAATGAACATTAGCTTTTTGGTTGTGAAATGTCTAAATTGCCATGGTTGAATTGACGCATGCCTGTTTTTATACAAATGTCTATTTATAATAAAGGAATGTTTCACAATTTCTGGGTCGTGTCTGGACATTGATGGTCTGGAAGGAGACGTCCGGATGACGTAGTCAACGCACCAACGTGTTCAAATTAGCTAGTTCGGACTGTTTAGCACTTAGCAAAGAAGGCTAATGTATAAACACACTCATGGCGTTACCACCAGCAGCAGGTATGTCATGGACAATATGGAGACTAGCTGAGATATCTGGGATTGGATGAATGTTGTAGAGCGAAAGCTCTAAAGCTTTCTGGTTGACGGCAGGAAGGAGAAGACGACCGCTAGCTCGTGGCTCGTGTTTACTTTCGGTATTTCTTCTTCATGGTGCAGGCTGACGATCAGAACTTCCTCTTAAAGGATGGAATATCTGGTCTAACAAAAAAAAAAAGTCATTCCCACTGCAACAGCCTGACCCATGGTTCCGTTTGGTCTAGACCAAGACCACCTTTTGGGTGGACCAAAGTTTGGTTCTTTGGTCCAGATCGTGGTCCAGGGAGCGTTGACAGCTGTAATTTTACTTTGGAAATGTCCCGACCAAACATGGGAGGTGTGAAAGCCCCCGGAGGCCACATACAGGAACCAGTGGCAGTCCTGGTCCTCAAGCAACCACTGCTGTGCATACTCCGGAATGTTCTCCAGATGTTCTCCTGCACACCTGGTTCAAATCCTCAGCTCTGGTTTTCTGGCGTCTGCAGAGCTTCAGCGATGTCTAAAACAGCTTTCAAGTGATCTAAAACGAGAAAGGAGCTTCACGTGGTGTAAACAAGCAAAAATACTCCACGGTGGATAGAAAGTACTGAGCAGGAAATGAACTGAAACTATCGGGTTTGACCTTTAACCTTATACCAACCTGGCAGGAACCCTGCACAGCATGTCCCTCAACTGACACACGCATGTGATCGATGTGATCAATGTTGCCGTTGGAACCGGAGCAGGTGGATCGATGTGGCCTCCAGAGAGAACTCCTCATGCATGTAATGAATCTTCTGGCAGAGCAGACGAGGGGAGGGAGAAAGTCTCCACTCTCAAGATGGAAGAAAAACTCTGAGTCGGTTTGATCAGTTCTTCTTCTTCAAATGCTTTTATTCCTTTTTACTCAGCGAGCAGCGCTCAAGCTACACGCAGAGTGATTTTCGGAGCTCTTTAAGCAGTTCGATGTTTTTAGCAGCTAATAGGGACGGAGGACAAACACCGGAGAGACACTTAAGTTGTACATTGGAAAAGTGGAATTCCTATGAGAAACGTTCTCAGTTTGAAAAAAAAAAAAAATTGTTAAATTAAATTAAAAACATCTAAATAATGTACAAAAGCCACACGCACAAAAATATTTCTTGGATTTCAGAAAATTAAAATTCTGGATGATTGGGGGCATGTGAAGAACTGTGGCTCCGTTTAGAAACATCTAGAACGCGTTGACTGCCACGTTCATCTCCATCGTGCAGTTAGAGTTTCTCAAATGTCACGATTCCCAGGTTGTGTTTCAGCCACTTTAGCGAAGCAGTAGCAGTGGTAGTCTTAATGTGTAAAATGAAAAGAAACAAAAATAAACACAAATAAAGTTATTAAAGTCATTAAAGTTCAAGCTACAAGAGGCATAAACAAGTTTACAGTGCACCAGCAGAATGTGAAGTGCTGGACGGGCAAAAAAAAAAAAGGCCATTCAAGCCTCAGCACACATTCCATAAATAAAAGCTCCATATATCATTTTATATGTTAAGAAAAAAACCCTAACCACAGCTTAGAATAACCACCTGGTCAGAGGAACTCCTGCAGGTTTAACTTCTTTCTCGCTGCATCCCTTCTCCTGTAAAACAGCCTGACACCAGCAGGATGTCCTGCAAAATCAGCTTAATTGGCTCCTTGACAGCGACACCCCCCCACCACCTCCCACTCCCCACCTCTTCTCTCTCTCCCATTGCTGAGCAGTTTCATCCAGCCTCTGTGGGAGGCCGGTGTCCATTTACATCCCAGGACTTTACGTTGTCGAACAAGTCTCTGTGTTGTGTGAGAAATTCCCAAAATGGTCTGTTTATTTAACTGTATTTACTGAAAAAGGCAACACCCCCCCCCCCACTGGAGCCGAAGGTGTCATGTTCCATCTGGACACGCTGCACATGTATGCAGACTTAGTTATTTGTTTTTCAGCGGCTGTGAGCAGTGTGAACCAGCTGACAAGTGTTTACGCTGGCGGAATGATGAACGCACCCTTAAAAACAAACAAACAAACAAACAAACATGGAGCCTTCCTTTGAATGGAAGATCATAATTACAGACCAAAAACTCAAAAACGTCCATAAATTTAGAATGTTCCACTCTATATGTAGTTATATGAATTATGATTATTATTATTTGTATCTTTCCGTATGTATTCTGTTGGTATCATTTGGGAGTTTTTTGACACTTGACCCGTCATGTTCTATCACACGGTGCCTCTGCGTGTGGATTTCCCAAAGGATTCAAGTTTTTACTTAATGTCATCTGAAACCTTCTGCATCTGAATCTGAATCTGAATCTGAATCTGAATCTGAATCTGAATCTGTGGCCAAATGAGTGCAGACATACCAAGAAGTGTCAAAGGTGCCAAACATCAAATCCAGAATTAAAAATAAAATAAAATAAATGAAAATAATAATAATAAAATAAATAATAAAATAAATAAAATTAAGTAAATAAATAAATAAAATGTAATAATAATAATAATAATTATACTGTTTATTCACCACACATGTTTGCAAACATCTGCTCACACTACATATTTTGCCCTTTCTGATATAGACTCACCGTTGTGGGATCAGTTGGAGGTTTTGTGTGTTTGGAGGGTGGTGTGTGTGTGTGTGTGTGTGTGTGCGTGTGTGTGTGTGAGACACACAGTCTCTCTCTGACTCTTGCAGGTTTTAATTGGCTCCAGGTGGGTTCGGTCCCAGGTGGTTCTGAGCTGCAGTGACATACTCAGGCCTCCTGGTTGGGGGGGGGGGGTCGTCAGCTCTCAGTTGGCTGCTCGTAAACCCGTTGAGAGCGCGTGTTCGCGCTCTGTCTCTCATCTGTGAAACGCAATGCTTATAAATAAACCTGAAATATTAGAAACGTCAGCAAATATTTCCATTTGCGAATTGGGATCGATGCCTCTCGGGGGGGTTCACAATAAAATTCTGACGTGGTGTGTCCCTGATGTGGACACTGATTGGCTGGAAGGAGACGTGCGTATGTTGTCGTAGCACCAAACCTCTTCAACATTCTCTACCGCTCCCAAATTTTCTCTC
>CAAKHB010000422.1:55341-80208 GCA_901007665.1 Aeoliscus strigatus | reverse complement strand
CCGGCTTTGACAAGGAATTCTCAACTGGTTTACAAGGGACAAGACACGGTGTACTCTGAGGTCTGACGGTATCTGACGGTATCCTCCAGAGTAAATCAAGGCTTAGGGATTCTCCTAAAGGCATCTATGAAGGCGTTATTTGGCCCAAAAGTGAAAAAAAATGAAATCGTTTTTGGAAAATGTTCAAATTCTCTTGTGTAAACAAAACTATACGCGCGTGAACAAATGTTTTAAAGACATTTACCCACGTCTAAGCTTCACAAAAGAAGAGGACTCTATGGATGAACTAACAGATACGTTATTAATAAACTAAGGTATTGATAGAAACACGGTGGCGCATACGTGAACCTGAGGGTGAACGTGTTGAACTCAACTTCTCGTTAACTCCAGTTAAATTTCTGCGTCAAGTTCCCATTATCTCTGCTCTTTGCCTCATTCAGTTAGTTAGTCAACGTGGGCTGAATTTCATCCTATTCGTTTTCTTAATTATGCTGTGTATGCATTGATAATCTGTCAGATGATGTTATAAAATCCTTTCCTCGCTCGTTTACTTTGTGAACAATTCCTCGCGCTGTCCTCGTCGTGACGCACGTCCACACTCGACCCCGGAGGCGTTGACGAGCTCTTCAGAGTGAAAAACAGCTGGTTCATTACCCTGTTCAACACATGCTGAGGATTCACAGTGGAGATAATGATTGTGAAGTTCTGTGGTGGATGTGATGAGTGGAAAATTTAGCAGAAATGACCAGAGTCAGAGGTCAAAGGTTATATGAAAAAAAAAATACATATAATAAAAAAACATGTAACATAAATATATAATATGATAATATAATAAAAATATCACCCATAACCCTAGACACTCTTGATGTTTTTGACTTTCTTGCTTATCTCATCCATTCTTCATGCGTTTTGGTAAGAACTGCGCAAGGTTCTCTATTTTTGCTATTTTTTATTTTTATTTTTATTTAAGTTGTTTACATTTTTAATTTTTATTACCTTTTATTTCACACATTCAGACAGCTCCGCTGGTTGGTTACAGTGCTTTTTTTAAGACAAAAAAGTATTCCTAAAATATTCTCTATTTTGCGCGCATTGTAAACAACGGGAGAACAAGATATCGACATTTCACGTCACTGTATTGACAGTGTATCACAGCCCATAACTTGTTCGTCAAATACCCTTGTCTGAACTCTCATGGGTTGAAAGCTGCATCTCTCTTCACCCGTCCTCCGTCATCACTCCGGCTCACAGACACGATAAGGATGAACGTGGAATACTTTGAGCCAGCATACTTGGATTTGTGATCAGATTTGAGTGACCGGATACACACACAGCTCAAGCCCTTCCACTAAAGACATGTTTGAACAAGGATATTTCCCCCAATTACGAGGCGTCTGTGCCAAATTTTTACTGTATCTGTATGAAACCGACAACGGCCCATCTCGGAGAAGAGAAGGCCTTTAGAGGAAAGAAAGGAGCCCATTAGGATGAAAAGACACGCAGAGAACAAGCAAGCATGGAGGAGGTGTGTGTGTCTGTGTGTTTGCGTGCCTTTTTCATCATCGATTCTCTCTCACACATACGCAGATAAAACCTTCTACGGACATAATCAAAGCCGGCAGTCCGTCTGTCCTACAACACCCTCATTAGCAGAACCTTAACGCAATGAGAAGAAGAGATTGCTTCTTGTCGGCATGTACACACACACACACACACAGTCTGTGTCTCACAGGTTTAAATTACACATTTTGCTGTTTTCATCACCACCACAAACGCAGCTCATTCCCATCGTTTGACTTTAAATTGCTTTGATACTTGATTAGCCCGGACTGCAGGAAGTCTGACGGTCATATGAAGGTGATGCCCGCGGCTCCTCAGCGAGGCTGAAAAGATCAGTCGCTGGACGTAGTAGTATCACATTGACTTTTGAGTTTGTGTGGAGAATTGTCACTGAACGAAGGACAATTTAAAGATTCACCTTAAAGCCTATCGCATGTCATAATTATCATGGAACAGCAAAATAAAAGCTTGTCTGACATCCTTCGTTCCAGATTTATGCGGCATGGTAACAAACCACACCTCCTAATACAGTGACTTCTAGAGTGTAAATGCTTTGATTTCATGAGATGACTGTTGTGAGATGACGCATGCAAATCAAATCTGACTTGACTTTCATCTTCTACGCCGCACTGAACAGTGTTGGCCATTAGTTATAGCTTCTCGTGACTTCTCCCAGAAAGTAATTAAGTTAGGGAAAGAAACTGTTGAGTTACTTTTTTTTCCCCCCTAACAGGCTGGATTTGTCACTAGTTGTAGTCAGTTGTAGTCAGTGATTCAGTACAGTTCGTTCGCCAGGAATGATTCATTCTCTCAAACGAATCGTTCGCAAACGGGACAAGAGTACTTTTCAGTAGTAACAGTAACGGAACAATGGAAAGAGGAGTTAGTTAACTTGTTACTGAAACAAAACAAACCAAATGCCCCCCACCACACACACACACACACCCCTCGGTCTTGTCCTTTCC
This sequence comes from Aeoliscus strigatus, assembly GCA_901007665.1. Classification (NCBI taxonomy): domain Eukaryota; kingdom Metazoa; phylum Chordata; class Actinopteri; order Syngnathiformes; family Centriscidae; genus Aeoliscus; species Aeoliscus strigatus. The sequence continues at coordinate 77,683 of CAAKHB010000422.1, read as the reverse complement.
CCTGACTCTCCCACTCTTCACTTATTCATTCATCTCCCTCCTGCAGCCATCAGCAGAATCTTTGAGCAGATGTTTACCTGGTTACATCTACGCTCGCCTCGTTTTCTCCTCATGCTGAAACTGCACCTGTCCCCCCCCTCCAACACACACACACACACACACACTTCCACCCACCCCAGCCTGCGCTCAGCTCCGACAGCATCCACTCATTATCTCATATTTAGCACTCATGGTTCGACGAATGCACATTTCCGCCCGAATGTTTGGGGGGTTGTGGGGTGGGGGTGGTGCAGTTGCTGAAGTAGTCTTCTATGTTTATGCAGAGCTCTCATCACTCCCACACTGCTTCCTGTTTGGTGAACACGGCTTACAGGAGAATTAGACCTGTCGGGCCTGCAGTCGGAATTTTCCTCAAAAAAATCAGCGACCGCGACTGAAATGCTGACTCCTCTGTCACTTTGGAGGCCAGAACAGCAGTCACACACACACATAGACCGATGCCTGATTACTCAGCTCTCGGCTGTGCGGACGTCCATCTCATGCCCAGGTGGTTTATTTAGATGAAGCAGACTTGTGACACAATTTTCAAGAATGCTGATTTTCCAAGGGTCCTTTGATCAGACGGACTAATGGAAGTGTCAGGGAGCGTTCACACCGACCTTGTTTGGTTCAGACTTTCTGACTTTTCCTTTTGATCTGAACCACGATCCTGGACCCAACTTTTTGGATCGTACAGACTTTCCGTCCTTTAACAGGGAGTTGTGGTCGTCAGCCTGCACACAAAGAAGAAATATCGGGCGTAAACCTGAGCTGTGGGACTCTCTCTGTCTCACCTCGTCTTGTCCTTTCCTGCCGGAGACGATATCTCGCTGCCGTTTTTTTCCAGTTATCAGTCTTTTTCTTTGTTTAAGTCAGGTGACAGTGACTGAAAATGAGCGGATCTTGTTACTGCGGCAACTCCAAGATCTTAAGAAGCAAACATTCTTTGGTCATAAACCTCATTTTGGACGTTTCTATTTGCTCGGCAGACGTGAAGTGCCGTTCCACTGTCTGTTCTTCTCTGTTTTTGGAGATTTTCAGCACCACCTACAGGCCTGGAGCATGAACTACAGCCTGGCAAGTCATTTACAATGGATCCAATTGGATGTGAATATTCTATACCGAGGCAAAAAAAGGTGGTTTAGGTACGTGTGGACATGTAGTGGATCTGTTCCCTGCTGGAACCTTCTTCTAATGCAGCTCGTTGATTGTCTTATCCTCATTTACTTGAACCAATGAAAATGGCAGTCGACTAGGGGACCCTTTTATAGTAATGCCTTCGAAAAATAATTCGTCCACAACAGTTTGAGACTTTAGAATGAGAATTTAATCTTAAATGAGTGGATCTTAAGTCTGTTTTCCCGTTGAGTTGATTATTCCAGCATGAAGAGCAGCGATGTTGAGTCGGTGTTTGTATCTAACTGGATTTCAAAGCCCATTTCCTGCTGCTTCATAACGAAGACAGTGTGAAATGAGCAGTTTTTTCCTCTCAGTTAGGGCAGAAGTTTTTTGTGGCTGTGTTATTGTGCCTCCACTCACGGAGACGCCAAAGGAAGCCCAAAGCAATCTTTAGAATTTTTAGGAATCCCTTTTTACTGAGCAGCCGAGCAGCACTAATACCACGAGACAGCGGCAGCAGCGTCTTGGCTGTCGGGCGGTGGGCGGATGGTCGTGTTGAGTTTTCATACAGATCAAGTACTTACACAAGCCGCCACAGGCTGCTCCACTCTTTTTCCGCTGCCTCTTGAAAAAGAAATTGGTTTGTTTTTGGCCCCAACCTGCAGGGAGCCGTTTCCTGTCAGACAGGCTGTTTGCTGTGCAACTGTGTGTCCTACAGTCCCTGAACGCATCCTGCACGCATGCTGATGGTGATAATGTGCCTATTAGACGTTTAGTCTCAGCTGAATGGTCTTATTGGTCACATTGCTCAAAAAAAAGAGTCACAAAGCTCTCAGCGCTGGTCGGTTGCTATGCCAACCGTCGTAGTAACGTTGGAGCCGTGAGATGATCATTCTCCTGGGTGCTTAATTCCTTTATGAAGGAAATTCTCTCCACAGATACTGAAAAGAAGGGCACACTATGCTGGACTTATTATTAGACCAAAGAGTCTTGTTTTTTTTTCTTTTTATTTAATTTGTTGTGGTCTTAGGCCATGTCAACACGTACCAAAACAAACGTTTTTCCTCCGTCTTCCTTGGCACCGTATCAAGAATAGTCCCACCCAAATGGTTCCATTTTAAACGACTGGACAGGCTGCAGTTCATACTCCTGTAGGTGGCGCTGAAAGAAGGAACTTCTGTGTCTGCCGATCCAAAATGAGATTTTTTTTTTTAGTTTTTTCGAGCGAGTTACTGAGGTAAACAAGGTCCGCTCAATTTCAGTTGCTGTCACTTGAAGTAAACAAAAAAACATGACTGTAAAAAAACAAAGCACGCAGCGAGATTCAACGCGGAGCTACACCCCAGCAAAGTAGAAACACCCAGACTTTAGACCTAACAGACTCACTGCTGCAGCACAAAAACAACTTGTAGTCCAGCGTTGTTGTTGTTGTTGTTGACGTCTGGGCCGTCGAGCTGCTCGTCTCAGCACTTCGTCCACTTATTGGAATCACATCTGGCCTCTCCAGATCTCGACAGATGGATCGACATTGAACCTCAACGTGTGAATCTGAGGCCTGAGCCATATTTCACAGCATTCACTGCTCTCTCCTCTTGGTGTGTTCTCCGTCCCCCTGCATTAGTCACTCGCTGCACACCTGCTTCTAAGCACCAACTGCGGTAAATACTGTTAAACTCTCATGGAGTGTGGAGATAACACAGCCAGACCCCAGCGTGCTTACACTCGTCTCCTTCTACTAAACCTCAAGGTCTCCAGAGACAAAGTGAAACCTGGGCAGAGCCTGTGATGTTCAAACAAAAAGACAGCCTGTTTGTGTTCAATGAGCACGCGCTGCCTCCCGGGGATATGTCCTTCAAGTACGGAGGCTGAACAATGCTCCAGGAAATGTGATGTATATGATGGGATGTAACAGTGATACCTGGTGGAGCATGGACTTAAAAATGAAAAATAAAAATAAATACATAAATATATAAAAATAGATACATAAATGAATATACAATTAGAATGAAGTGAAAACAAACTCACATGTTCATTACACATGATACACTGATTATAATCCAGAAACAAATGAGCATGTTAATTTAAAGCTGCATTTACATTTACTCTGTTCACTGATCACGTAACTCATAGTTGACGTACTGATGCCATCAAATGCAAAGTCCATAATTATTATTTCTTTGCTTTATATTATTTTTTTGTATTCTACGTATTTGTCTCCATTCTTGGAGCTGCTGTAACAAAGCCTCTGCGCGCGTCAATAGAATGTTTCTGGTTCAGTGACGTAGGCGATCTGAACATGCTAACGCGTCCCTTCGCTCCGCCAACCAGCAGAGGGCAGTGGCACACACCAGTCGCAGTGCCGTTATTCTTGAGTTGTTTGCATTCCACAGTCATCCTAGCATAGTGGTCGGTTTGTGCGCTGGACATTTGAGGAGGAAAACATGCACCAGACGCGAGTTAGGGCTGGGTAACACACCACTAGTTGACTAGTTTACTATTAGTGACAAAGGCATGTTTTGCCGAGGTCTGAGCTCTACAAGTGCTTTTCGGGTTTGGTTTTCGTCCATCTTTAGTTGAGCAGCAGCGAGCGGCTGTCACTTTGATCGACGAAATCTTGACACGCGTCCAACCGCATTCACGTTGGGTCTAAACTGTATGCAGATGCTCATTGTACCAACATTTCTCCGTGATTTCATTCTTTCCAGAGGATAAATGGCAAAGCCTCTTCCCGTCTGTCACTTTCAGTCACATCCAGTTGCGTGGAAGTATATGAGGTAAAAGGATCATTCCACGTAATAAATTGCTTTCATGGGAGTCGTGGCAGCTCTCCAGTGCTCCTGCCTCAGAGGAAGAAAGGGCCTCAGGAGATCAGCTGTTAATCCACCTCGACTCTGGCTCAAACTCCACTGACTACACAGAGAAAAGAGGTCGCAGCTTATAGACGAGCCCCTTTCTGAGTCATTCTTCTGCTCTCCAGCTTTAATGCAATTAAACCCCACATATGATGGTTTAATATTAACCAAAACAACAACAACTCCTGTCATGAGCCTGGGGGGGGGGTTGTCGGATTCCTCTGATCACTGGAGAATTTGACGATGATGAGCGGACAGATTTCCGTTGGCTGCAGGCGAGTCGTGACAGACATGTGAGGGGGAGAACAACTCCCGGCACCATGCAGACTGAAAGCTTGGTGCAACAGCGCCATCTGCTGATCTATAGGAGCTGGAGAGACGCACACACACACATCACATCACTCCAATGTAAAACCTCATTGAGTCATTGTCGTGAGTGTCAGAATGACACCATATATTATAAATTGAACGTGTTTCCTCAAATCAAATTCTCTGGACTTGAACAACCACGATTCTTCGGGTGAAAGACGCAAGTCAAGTCGTTTTCCAGTGAAATAACCGTCACTATGTAACTTTCAGTGGAACCAGGTCATCAGTGATGACACAGCACGTTTCCTGATTTGGGTGGATTCTTTTGTGAGTATTAGCCAGCTGCTTCTCTTTCCTCTGTCTGAGATTTTGTCAGTTTGATTGCAGGAATTGCGCGATGGAAAGTGTAGTTTACTAGAAATCTCCAAATAGCAGGTAGAACTACAATCTTTAATCTGATACTTCATGCTGCTGGAAAGAAGGATATATTATATCCTGCCCACACGAACGTCTGTTGCAGCGATCGTCTCCTGGTGGATCCGTGCTTTCAACCCTGTAACACATTCACTTCGCGAGCTTACTTACGGTGACGTTGAGAGCTGAGAAGTGTCCCTCGGTTCCCCCGACCTGCTGTGAAGAAGGAGGAAACGTTGACAACAGACTTGTCCCTGTCATTACGGTAATCCTATTGGCTCTGTTGCCAGAAGCCGGTGATTCAAAGTGAAGTGCAACTTCTCAACTGTCAGTAACTGACGGATGTTTTCTCCTTCTCCTAAACAAATGTATGGGAAAAGATACCCTTCCTCGCTCTGGGTCTGCTGCTGTGAGTGTCAGGCGTAATAATAATACTGATCTTCCTTTTGTCGGTGTCCCCCTCCATCAGCCCGGAGACTATCTGAGGATCTACAACCTGCGGCCCATCTCTGGGTCCAGTAGGGTTCCCGGTCTCACCGGCAGCCAGACGGAGGTGGATCACGTGGCGTTCCACCTGCACGGAGGGACGACGTACGGCCGCGGCATCCGGGTCCTCCCCGAGGACTGCCCTCACGTGAAGGAGATGAAGAGGTACACCGGGAGATGAGGAGCAGCTGACGGTTTCACTTCTCATTTTCATTTAGTTCTTCAGTGAGTTGGGGGGGTGGTGTGGGGGCGGGACCATTTAAGACTTTGTAATAGCTACCCACATCAGGAATAGGAGACTATTTTAAAATACTGCAGTCATGAAAATGAAAAGGTTTCCTGTCCTACTTTAAGTGCCTTCTTGAAGAGGGACTTGATGGGTTTTCAAGTACCCGTCAGGCTCAGACACTTTGTCCTCCTCACATGAAAGCGAGGACAAAGTGTGGTGTGGTGACGTGTACAGGCCCTTCCCCCACACCTGGTGGTAAATCTGTCAAACGCCTTCTTCTCCGTCGTCCGTAGAGTCCTGGCAGCCTTCCACGCCTTCAACGAGAGCCACGTCGCCGAGCTGCATGACGCTACGCTGATGGACGTCTGGTACACGCCGCCGCAGTCACTGGATTTGAACGGTGAGAGGACGGATGAGCTGCCGCGTTCTTACCGGTCGTCACACTCTGATGGAGAGATGCCTCCAGTAGCAGATCCCTCTAAAAGCCCAAATGTGTCAGTTTAACAAGTGTTTAATGTGGATGATTGTTCAAAAACTGCAGCTCAGAATGAGCAGCTTTCACTGATGGTGATGTTTTTACAACATCACAGTTCATATGTGTGTGTGTGTGTGTGTGTGTGTGTTTGTTTCAGATGCCGGCATCTCCCAGAGCTGTTGCACAGGTACGAATCTTCACCGGCAGTCGCCAATGAGCTAAAAGACCACTGCTGTTTATTGTGGAGCTGCACAGACTCTGTAGGTGACTCCCACAGGAGGATTGTGGGTAATCAGTTAGCTACAGTTTTGTTTATCTAATAGATCCTGACAGGAAACCAAGTTTGTTGTAATTTGTTCTTCCTATGTGTGAAACACGGCTACTTTTCCTTTTTTTATGTTAATCGGCATTGATGGCCTTTTACATACAAAGAATGTTACTTTTAAATAAATACAATAAATTCAACTCAATTCAATTTCAATTTATTTCTATAGCCCAACATCACAATTTATTGTCTCGATGGACTTTACAGTCCGCACATTGCTACACCCTCTGTCCTAAACCCTCAGTCAGGGTGAGGAAAAACTGCCCAAAAAACCCTTATAACAGGGGAAAAAGAGGCAGAAACCTCAGGGAGGACCACAGAAAGAGGGATCCCCCTCCCCAAAAATAAATACATTTTTGTTGTTACGTTCGTGGTGTTTTTATTTTTATTTTAATACAAATAACTTTCTTTGCAGTTTTACTAATTAAATTGAATTCATTTTTGTTACGTTTTATGTTATGACAGGGATTTGTTGTGCTAATTAAAGTTTGTCTTACTCAAACCCACTCGGACAAATGGAAAGGCAGGTTTTAAACCCACCAGAACGTGTTCCCCATCCGGTGATGACAATGCTGTTGCTAAGCTAACCCAAGCTCCTGCTGTAGTGCTGGAGAAAATACTAGAGCTCATATTCTCGCCTGATTCCGCTCATGAGTGTTGTTGAATTTGAGGCCACAAATGGTTGACATCTGTGTGTTCCGTCTGCAGAGACCAGCTGTGGACACCGCGTGCCGACGGTGACTCTGAACCAGCTGAAGCGCTCCGATACGGCCGGAATCCGTCATGTCCGAGTCCAGCTGAGATCCTACGAACCCCGAAGACTCCATCAGGCGCTGAAGCTCTACTGCAGCAAGTGCACAACTATGTAGGCAGACACACACACACAAACTGACTGATTAAACCTTGTACAGGTACAGTATGTACTGTATGTGCAGGTACTTCAGATGTATTATGTCCTGTGTGTACAGGTACGTCGAAACGTGGCCTTTCTCTCTGCTCCTTTCAGACAGGACGTCCCAGATGACGAGCTGGTGGCAGGCGTGTTCTCCGAGGCGTCTGCTGACTCAGCGCCCTGCAGTCCCCCGCCGTGGCTCGTCTCAGGGCAGGTCGACGTCCCCGGAGACGCCGCAGGATCTCCGAGCCGAACTCTGAGCGTGCACCTGTCCAGCCAGTTCATATGTGAGGGCAAAACCAGAGAACTCATGTTCCTCATGGGTAAGATCTTCTCTGAGCGAGAGCGAGCGCCAACCTTCTCAATCATCTCACACACGTTGGCGTATTTCACAGGTTCAACGCTGCAGGAGACGTGTCAGCTAGCATGTGGCTACCAGAACATCGTACCGGTGAGGTCGCTGCAAGGCGACCTGGCTCTGCTCAGCCTGGACGCTCCGTTTCTTTTCCGGGGCCGGAAGCGTTACTACGGGTCAGAGGCGACTCACACACGTCTCTGTCCGTGTCACATTGTGTAGTGACTGTGTGATGATCCAGATCCTGTGTTTGTTACAGATGTAAGCGCTGCTCTAACGCTGCAGTGAGAGAACCGGATGTGGAGGGAGTGGAGCTGATCGACGAGAACGTCGTTGCAGAAGGTGGGAGCGGGAGAGCACCTGTCCCATTCGGTTTTCTGCTGCCCTCTGGTGGCCAATTCAGCGCTATAACGTTCAAATGACAAACCTTTGCTTTTGTGATGAGCATCCTCAATTAACCAACTGAGGGTGGAAATACATTTTTAACATTTTTAACATGCGGCACTATTCACATGTTGTGTTGTGCAGCTCTCAGTGTTGAGCTGCTGCGGTTCGTTCTGCTGATGAAGCTGGAGCTGCAGGACGCCACCGACACGCTGGACGTCTTCCTGTGGAGAGACGCAGTGAGTCAGAACACACACACACACACAGGGCAGAGAGTGTTTTGGAAGATCGACAGATGGCAGCTGAGGAAGCATTCACCCCCTGAACGTCACACAGTTCACCATCACATCACACACAGTTCATTCACAGTCATGTTGTCCCATTTGGATTCAGGAGTCAGGATTCAGACACTTTACCCTCAGAGTTACTGACTTCCTGAATGTTATCAGAGCAGTTTATTTGTTTTCTTCAGGAGACATTCTTCAGTGTGTCTGCCGAGGACGTAGCAGCCAATCAGGAGGCTCAGAACAGAATCCATGAAACTATAGACTTCCTCTGTCCACCACCAGGGGTCAGCACTGGTACGTTTGTCCAACTCCTGCTCTGAAGACTGTCCTCTCATACTTTATTAATGTGTGTGTGTGTGTGTGTCCGTCCTCAGGTGACCGTCCGTGGCTGGATTTGTGTCTGACGGCGTATCAAACACAGGACGACGGGGCTCAGACCCAAACCTGCTACCAGATCTGCCACACGACCGCCATCAGACCGCCGCCCGCCCACTGTGACCCTGAACCTGCCTGAACCACCAGCAGGTCAAAGGTCACCAGCAAATCTCGCTTGAAAGTGCTTTTATTGTTGTGTGTTTCCTCGTTGTGACGGCTTTTATCTTATTATTTGTGGAATTATAATATATTTTGTAATAAATAAATGGACGTAAACATCCGATGAGCTTTGTCGTGTTTGTTCTGAACTTCGACGACCTGGAGCAGTTTCCTGCTGTGAGGCTTCAAACAACCAAGGCCAAACGCTGACAAAGCATCAGAAATGAACCAAACTCCAACCACCTCTCATCTTTCAGAAGGTCATGTGCTCTTCCTCGACTTACCCATGAGACCAGCAAGTACTTTTATTTTCTTCCTAACCTTAGATATTGTTCCCTCCGGCCCATCATAAGTCTCCTCCCGCTGTTTCCAGGTTATAAACTGTGAACACATGAGAGACCACAGCTTGTCCGTACACTTAAGAGTTCAAATGTCCCGAAGTGATCTGATGCGTTCAGATTCAGTGAATGCAAATCAAAGGAGCTGGTGTCATACACAGAGTCTCCAGCAGGGGGCTCAAAGACCCTTCAAACGTGTATTTCAGGAGAAACACCCTGTTAAAACCCACCACACATGTACGTCAATAACGTGTTCTCCCTCTCTCTCTCTGTCCATGTCTCTTTCTCCCTGTCTCTCCCCCTCCCATCACACCGGACTCGGACGCTCCTCCGTGCGCAGCTCTCCGTTCCTCGCAGCAGAAACTATCCGGAGGAGCGGTGTTTCTGTCCGGATAAGAACTTGCTCTCCACCCGCTCCTCCACGCCCCGCTGCCGGACCGTTCCACCAGTCCGAGGATGTGTGTACTGGAGCTTCGGGACGAACCGGAACCAGACAGGTTCTCCACTTCCATGAGACTTGGTGAGAACAGTTTGCGCGCAGAGATGAGTGAGAACTGACGTGTCCCAGTGATTTGATCAGCGGAGGCCCAGACATGGATCGATCGGTTCCGAACACGCACCAGTTGGATTAGACGGAACCACACGATGCTGCTTCCCTTCCAGAGGTTACTGTGTTTGTGGCTCTGCAGCGAGGCCGTCGCGACTCAGCTCCGCTGGCACAAATCGACGGAGCTCAGTCCGCAGCGCGAGTCCGCTGCCGCCGGCACCGGGACGCACAACCGGAGGTGGCGCACCATCCGCGAGGCGGACAGCGGAGGGACGAGCGGGGAGAGTGCGCGGAACTCCGGGTTGGAAGCCGCCGTGGACCCGTCCTCAGCTGGAGGAGCGGAGACAGGCGTGCGTAAGAGCGACGCGCAAAATGGAACTTTACGCACGGAGGAAATCCAGCCCGGAGACGCACGGAGGAGTGAGTGCAGTCCGGGAGAGGAGTCCACAAAGAGCCCGCATGGACACACCTGCACACCGGGCAGGACCCGCGTGAGCCACCGGCAGAGACGGAGCCACACCCGGCGCAGAGCCGCGACCCAGTGGGAGGCTCCGCCGGCGGCCATGGCGCAGGAGCAGGACGCGGCACCTCCGTCCGGTGTGAACGCCAGCGACTACGAAGAGGAGTACGTCGTCCCGGACCTCACCGACAGCACGCCGTACGTCCCCGTGGACACGGGCACCAGACGCAAGCCGGTGAAGAATCCCTTCTACCCGGTCACCGCGGACACATACGGCGCGTACGCGGTGCTGATCACCGCCGCCGTCATCTTCACCGTGGGCGTCATCGGGAACGTGTCGGTGATGTGCATCGTGTGTCACAACTACTACATGCGGAGCATCTCCAACTCGCTGCTGGCCAACATGGCGCTCTGGGACTTCATCATCATCTTCTTCTGCCTGCCGCTCGTGCTCTTCCACGCGCTCACCCACGACTGGCTGCTGGGCGAGTTCTCGTGCAGGATCATCCCGTACCTGGAGGTGAGAGCGTGACATCTGTCATCCATTCGTCGTCTCACATCTCACCTGCGTCAGGTGCAGCTTTTCCCAGCCGACAGGTGCCACATTCACTTTGTAGAGGTTCCTCGGTTCCTCTACCTGCTATGAACAAGGAGCTATGAGAAGGAGAATACGTCGATCGGTTCCTGAAAGTCGAGAACAGCCCTGTTGCTGTCATTACGGTAATCCCAATCGCGTTGTGGCCACAAATTGGCGATACATTACCGTAATGACAGCAACATGGATATGAATTTCATCTTCTCAACTTTCAGAAACTGATCTAATAACATCAGATCATCAGCGCACTAAAATGAAGCTGAATACGCTTGATCGCCCCCTGGTGGCTGGTGGCATCAACTCCACCTCCTCAAAGGATGAGAATCAAACTGAAAGTTCAGAGTGCAGGGTCAGATTGGATTGTTATCGCAGCGTTGTTTGTTGAAGTGTTTATTTTGATTCAGTTATCTGAGGAAGTGCCGCTATTGATTGACAGACTGATTGCGCACGTCTCAGACCGTCGTCAGTGCGGCAGGAAGTGGCATCGGACTCAGACAGGATGGAGTTTGGTGACGGCGCGTGGGGGTACAAATGAAAAGATGGTCGATCTATTTGCGATAAATGGCCACAGAGCACAAGTGAAGTAGGTCTTTGGAGCCGAGGTCTGACGTGTTCTAATGAACCTCATCGGTCCCGGGAGTAGAATGACGGCGCTGTACGTGTCAGGTGACGGCGAACTGATCTGAGCTGGAGCACATCACACACATCAGGGGTTCGAAGGCCCAGAGAATATATCTGTTTAATCCAGATGAAGATGATGAACTCTGACGTCGAGCCCAGTCGATCGCTACGTTTTCACTTGTGTGTAAACCTTTCTCAGGTTGTTTCAGTGAGCAGAGTGGGGCAGATTGTCGGGGGGGGGTGAAGGATTTTTAATCTGATCAACGTCACATCAGGCTGCAGGAAACAAGGAGACACCTGCCGGTCATGTGACAAGCTGCCGTCCAATCAGAATGAAGGCGAGGATTAATCAGGAGTCTGAGACTGAGATTAGACGCCAGCGACCCCCCCCCCTTTTAATTGGTGGGATCACAGCAGACAGAACAGAAAAAAAAGAAAAGTGAGGAGAAAACTCTGAATATCTGAATACCATCTAGCCATCAGCTGACCTTTGACCTCTGGTATCGTGCAGCTTGTTGTGACAGTGAAAAAGCTTCTTGACTTCAGCAACTGAAAGCAGTCGTATTGTTCAGTGTTTCTAAGCTTCTTAGCGGCTTCGCTCTTTGTTTGACCTACATGACATTTGTCATGATTGCGGGCTGCTCACCCTCACTCGGATTCCCTTCTGTCTTTTTTTTTTTTTCAGGCTCTCACCTAGCTAGCTAGGTATTATAGCTAGCTACTGTCGGTAGCTTTGGCTAGCTTTTAGCTAGCTAGCTAGTTAGATGTACAGCAGTAGGTTTGCACATTACCCAAATGCACGGGTAGTTTACAAACAATCTGCATATCACCCGATTTCTCACATTACCCGTGACATATATACATGGAGGCGCTCATGTTTTGGTTGTTTTCGATCAAATCCAAACTGCACTAAACCGTCACAGTGGCGCCCTCTATAGGCTGCACTTGAATTCTGCTCTTCATAATTCAGAATTCTCCTCTGTTGCACACTCTTTCAGTGTGAACGCACTTTTGTACTCAAAATACTTTTGTTTATACGTAACTGTTTTGTTCGTCCTCCCAGGTTGCGTCTCTTGGGGTCACGACCTTTACGCTCTGCGCTCTGTGCATCGACCGCTTCCGCGCCGCCACCAACGTGCAGATGTACTACGAGATGATCGAGAACTGGGCGTCCACGACGGCCAAGCTCGCCGTCATCTGGGTGGGCGCGCTGCTGCTGGCGCTGCCCGAGCTGCTGATCCGCCAGCTGGTCACCGAGGACGGCGACCCGCCCGATGCGGCGCCGTGCGAGCGCTGCGTGGTCCGAATCTCCACCGAGCTCCCCGACACGCTGTACGTCCTGGGTCTCACCTACGACGGCGCGCGCCTCTGGTGGTACTTCGGCTGCTACTTCTGCCTGCCGACGCTGTTCACCATCTGCAGCTCGCTGGTGACCGCGCGCAAGATCCGCCAGGCGGAGCGGATCTGCGTCCGCGGCAGCAAGAAGCAGATCCAGCTGGAGAGCCAGATGAACTGCGCCGTGGTGGCGCTGGCCATCCTCTACGGCTTCTGCATCATTCCGGAGAACATCTGCAACATCGTTAGCGTGTACATGGCGGCCGGCGTCCCCAGGAGAACCCTGGACATCCTGCACCTGGTCAGCCAGCTGCTCCTCTTCTGCAAGTCGGCGGTGACGCCGGTGCTGCTGTTCTGCCTGTGCCAGCCGTTCACCAGGGCCTTCCTGGACTGCTGCTGCTGCTGCTGCGACGAGTGCAGCGCGCCGCGCACGCCCACCAGCGACGCCGACGAGTGCGCCACCGCCGAGCTGGAGCTGTCGCCACTCAGCACCATCCGCAGGGAGGCGTCCACTTCCTACGCCACTGTGGGGACACACTGCTGAGGTCAGAGGTCACCAGGACGCGCGTCGACATATCAGGCAGAGGACTCGACCCGGACGGACAAACTGCCCGTTCACCGTTTACACAGTTTAGATACGAAGAACCGTTGGTTTCTTCTAGTTTTTGGACTGAACTTTGACTGCAGACGTGGAGCTGGTACTTTGGTGGTTTTGACGGCGATAAACTTCTAAACTTCTTCTCCTCATTTGCTCGGAACACGTTTGATCTCAGTTAGTTGTGTGGAATTTATAGTTTCTTTTCCGTGAAGGAACAGTTTATTTATTATTCATCCATTCTAGAAACGTTTATCTTCTGTATATGATGTTCTGATACATGTACAGTTTATCATATCTGTTGACCTTTGACCTGATGACCTTGAACTCTGGGTCCCACAAGCTGATCATTTTTTTTTGTATTTTTTTTTTTAAAGGTATGTTACGTTAAACCCTTCCAAAATAACACACAGAATTTAGTTAAAGTTAAAATAAGTTAAAGACATCTTTGGCTGAGATATTTACTGACATTAGCATGCTAACCGGCTAACCACCATCCTTCCTACGTCACGGTCACACAGCTAGTAGTAAGAAGTTCATCTTTGTGAAGTAACGCGCCTCAAGTCGTTGCTTTGTGGTCACAGTCACACTTTGAGACTTCCAGGATGATGCAGTCGTTGAATTTCACGTGTTGTCGCCCCGCTGCTTGTTAGCGGTTAGCACTGTTCACAGCTAATGAGGACCTAGAGGCAGACTGCTTCAACTCGTTGGTGCTGCGGCGTGTAGGCACTTCACAAAGCTTACACATTGTCCCTTCAGTTCACTGGATTGGATGTTTCCCTGTCGGATTAGTTCCCTAATTCAACTAATTCATCAATCTCTCCAGCGAGCTTTTAACAAATCAACCGCTAATTGGATAACAGACGCACAAAGTTACCGTCAACCACGGCCGCTTGCACCCTGTACTCTTGTTTCTTTTGTGTCTTTCCACTGGAGATGTTTTTGATGCTGAGATGTTTTTTTTTATTCCTGATAGCGGACGTAATAATGTGACTTATTGTTTTTTTTGTTTTTTTTTTAGCCATAAGAGAAATCTTTAATTAAAAAATGTTTAATACTGGTTTGTATTATGGTTTATTTGTTTGATGGACATGTTTTCGGACAGAAATGACTCCAATGACGGTCCAATGCTTCCTGATGTGTCTGGAAAATGGACATTTTAGTGCGTCTGTTGAAAATGAATCCACCTTCCATCTTCCTCTCTGTGGAGAATGACTCAGCGATTATCTGTGCTCGTGTTTTCCCATTAGACTGAATGGAGTCTCCAAAGGGTTAACGTATGAAACCACTGTGACCAATCGACCAGCTGTGGTCTTCTGACAGATACTGATAAGAAAACAGCTGCAGCTGGTTGAAATTTCCCAGAAACAAGTCGAGAATGTTCTTGGCGAGGTGCAGCTGGTTTTGTAAAATCATTTCTGTGACGAGGACACAGACACCGTTGTTTGTTCAGACGCTCAAAACATCCACATCCAAGATTTTAGAACCCAGACGCTGCAGTCGCCACTTTAAGTAACGTCACAGTTCATGTACGAATCACGTTTATATGACAAAAATTAAAAAAAACTCCTTCTAGACATTTGCTGCGTCACACAACTTCTCACCATTGTTTCATCATCGTCGTCGCTGCCACCGCCCAGCTGTGGGAGGACACAGTCTGCTATTGTCCTCACCCCTGGTTGTCATGGCGACGGAGGGAGTCTGCCTCTCAGCTGGCGGCCGCAGTGAACAGAGTCACAGTGCTCCAGGCTGAAGCCTCGTTTATTCAGAAAACGTGGACGCTGACACTTTCTGTCGGCACATCCTGGCCTCTGACAACATCCTGTTTACTGTTTTACTGGGTGTAAACGTCAAAACGACAACGATCGATACCGATGACTGACACCGGACTAACGTTCAAATAAATATCATAGACTGTATGGAAACATGAGCGGTGAAAGTGGAATTAGCATTGTTCTGATCGCACCCTGCTGGCTGCCATCCTCAATTCGATTTTGTTATTTCAAGAACAACCAAACACAGTTTTGGTCGTCTTTTAGTTTGTCTTTTAAGTCGTGTTTGTCTTTTAAGTCGTGAGTCAACGTTTACATCAGAAAGCGGAGCATTAAATGTCAGGTGAATGTTTGCAGCTTTTCACTTTATCTTGTTTCTTTTGGAATTCTTTCTTCTTTTGGAATGGTTTCTTTATGTCATTTACTATAAAAATATCTTTTCTTGTCCGCCATAATTCAGGATATTAGTTGGACCCGTAGTTCGACCAGTAGCATTCACTGGACACTGGACAATAACATAACATCCTTGTCAAATTATGCGCAGCACAGAATCACCCAGAGAAAAGTTTGTTGTTCGTAAAACCACATTCCTCCCTAATTACTCTCTGGCACCATATCTGTGCGTTTGAGTCCTTTGTAAAGGAGGCTGGCAGCCCCCGCCACTGCTCCAGTAATTAGACAGGGCCATTCATTCAGCTACAATGGGGCGATGGGTACACTGAGGCTCCGCTGCTGAACAAGCTGCTCACTGACCTTCGCCCAAATGCTCCCAGGATGGTTTTCTGCCATGAGACAGACTTCCTGGGAGGGCTGAGCTCGCTGCTGCCCCCCGATTAGTGGAGGGGGGCCAGGTTACCACAGCAGACACACCCTTCATCATGTGGAGTCACTCCCCGTTTTTTTTTTTCTTCTTCTTCATGGAAATCTGAACATCATCACGGCCATGAAGTGAAATGCACCGCTCAGGGCTTGAAGTTGTGTGTGAGTAGACACAAGTTGATCAACAGCGTCTAATTTCTGGATTTCAAGATCTTCATGCTCGATTCCCACATCGAAGGAGGAAGAGGATCTAGACGGCACCAGTCCTTCTCCTTCTTCGTCGCGCTCAGAAAAGTTTGTGCTCGAGTTTGACGTCTTCAGACGGCTTCAGTTCTGGTCTGTCAGATCCGATCATCTGTGATCCCGCAGTGATTAAATGTGTGACGTCTTCCCGTCGTCATAAACAATCTGCTGAAACCAGTGATGGATGTGTGTGTTTGCTGGGAACAAACAAATCTTTTCAGTCAGTGATTCAGTACAGTTCGTTCACCCAAAAGATTCGTTCTTTGAAAATGAGTTGTTTGCGTACAGAGCGACGCTCCAGCGTAGGTCGCGTCCCCAACTTCCTCCACCGGTTTCTGAATCATTTGTATTAAACTGCGGTAACCGAGCCGTAAAACACGGCTGTAATGACTGTTAGATCCTCCAGAGTGTGTGTCAACATGACACAAAGTGAATTACAGTCACGATGGGTTAAAGCTAATGGTCATTAGCCGCCATCCTGTGGGGAGATATCGGGAACAGCATGTCACCAAGCATGTTTCCTCACAACACACAGCTACATACACACACACACACACACACACACACAGCCTCATACCCACTAAAGAAGAAGTCACATTTCTGTGTAAACTGCACTGTGACGATCAACCGCATCTGCAGCCAATTAGAAATGAACCAGTTCATTCTCATGAACATTCTCATTCTCAGCGTGACGCCTTTCGCTCCGAACCGACTTTGACGTTGCCCGTTTTGTGCCTTCGGGTGTGATGTTTTTAATGGAGGCCAGCTGCTGCTCCTGTCAGATGACGGCCGTGACGTGATTTGCTGTAAAGATTTCCCTCTGGTTATCCTCTGCAGCACCACAAAGTCTTCACATCCGATCTGCTTCTCCAGACACCACGCTGACCGAAGAAATAACAAATAAATCACAGTGGTGGAAGCAGGAAATTAACTGTGCAACTTGTATGCGAATGAAAAGTCCTTCTCTTGCCAACCGTTGCGTTCAGGCTCTGGTTACCGAGGCAACAGTGATGTGCAGAGACATTCTGAAAGTGATTTGGATGTAGCTCCACATTCTTGTCATTGTGTCCTTTTCGTTTCATTTAGACTTTAATCTAGAACCTACAGATGAGAATGGAAAGAAACATCACGAGTGTGAACACCCTCTGCTTCTGTTCCTGTCGCTAACGGGTATTCAGCACTTTATTCCTACTTCTGTGCAAATGAATCCTCTGAATCGATCCTGTCCGTCTGGTGGGTGGAGCTCGCGTCATCAACCTCCACTGCTCTCCCACGTTTGTAAGATGCTGGCGACAGATGTTCTCGGTGTAAAGTCCAGTCCAGACCAACGATTTAAGGTGCAACACAACGGACACAATGCAGACACAGTGTCAGTGGTCTGGACGTCCCGCTGCACCTCGTTGCCGGTCGGTGTCAGATGTTCCAGAAGGTTCTACCTGTCAGGTATTGTCGCTAACGCTCTGACCAATCAGCTGCGAGCTGGCCACGGGTACCCATGTGGGGCGTGTCTGTGTGACCCAACAGCCACAGTCATGCTACATGATACTTTTGAATGGAGGACAAGAACGATGTGCTGATAAATCCTTCTGAAGCACAAAGCACAAACGCACATCATATCCTGGTTTTCTTTAACGAAAATGCAACAAACCGTCCCGCTAGCAGCATCCAAACCTCAGGCAACAGCATTAATCTGAGCTAAACACATCCAAGAGCGCTGGCTAAAAGGTTACAGATAATTATGATGAGGAATGTACTTGAGGGGAGAGGATCCGACGGCCCATTCGCCCAATTATGACCATGAAAGTCCCTTCTGAAGAGCCGTATCCGCGATGACCAAAACAGAAACTGGAATCATTTGGCACATCGCGGCCCGGCTGTTGTTGCTGGGAGCGCATTTGTAATTGTGTGTTGCCCTGACAGTAATGGGTGAAATATGGGGGAAGGGGGGGTGAATTCCCCCGGTGAAGCATCAGTTTTGGCAGTGGGGCGTTCAGTCACAGCCGGTGACCTAGAAATGTTGCTGCAATCCCCAACAAAGCAGAAGAAGCGGGACAATAAAGCTCTTATTCGCTCCAGGCGACAGCTTCCATCTGACAGAGCAGATTATACGGGGAGGCGACTGGGCCGATTTGGGCCGAGCGGGTTCGAGGAGGGAGACGCTGGGGTTCAGTCAACGAACGGTTGTTGGGGTGTTTTTCTTCATCTGTGCTCGGTATTTGCCATAAGAATCGGGGTAGATGAAGTAAAGTCCAGTCCAGACTAAGGATTTGAGCTGCAGTTGAACAGACACAGTAGATGAATCCACAAAAGGTGTTTATCGTCTGGACGTTTACTCCATCCACAGATCCATGACACCATAGCTCCAGCTCTCCTTCAACCTGCCTGCGCTAACCCGCTAAATAAAAACAATGGCGGATCTGCTGTGGAAGCTGGGGCGCGTGATGTGTCTCCTCCCTAGTTAAATTCGTGTTCTGCTCCGTCTTACACCTTTGTGTGACTGTTTACATCGCACATCGTTTTCTGCGCATGCTCCATGTCTTCTTCTTCTCTGTCGACATTGTTGTTTGTGGACATTCTTTGCTTGAGAAGACGCTGTGTTTACGGAAAAGCTTTTTGAAATGAAAAAGAAACAAATCAGTTCCATGTCTGTGTGGACGTAGCTTGAATCAGCGTGGCCTACTGTTCTATTCCAACTATTTCCGTTTGACTAAAGAAGATTTTAATGGCATTTAGTCAATGACCATACATCCTTTTGCGAGTTCACATCTACACTTTCCAAACAAACCAAGGACTTGACTAAAGTTGCCGAAACCATCCAGCAGCTCACTGACTCCAAGTTCTGCCGTCATGGCACCTCGTCGCCCGTGGAGTCGAACCTACGGCAGAAACCAGCTGTGAGAGTCCACACATGAAATATTCATGGGACATACAACAGCCCAGCTGTTTTCCTCTGATGCTGACGAGTCCTGAATATGGATGAAGCGAGGTCGCGTTCTGACATCGGTCTCAGTGTGCAGTGGAATTCAAGTCATTCTCACAACAATGAGTGTGTGTGTGTGTGTGTGTGTGTGTGTGTGTGTTTGAGCTATTTCCTGTCCATCATTTGACAAATATTCTGATTTTTGGTGAACTTTCAAGCAACAACAAACTCTAAGCAATCTGCTTAGAGAGTTGTTGCTGAGAGAACTGTACATCAATCCAACAAAATAAGAACTACTTCAACACTTGACTGCCTGTTTCAGCTGTTGGAGCGGTGATGAAATGAGAGCCATTGTTGCTGCGTGGGCGTGAAGCTCAAAGTGATTCGGGCACTCTCAGATCCTTGCGCGTGAAATCAGAAACAGCAGCACCGACGTGTCGATGGCAGCGGGCCACGGAGGAGGAAAATGTTTCTGACAGCAGAACCGAAAAATCTGGCAGCCTCGGGGACAGAGAGCCGAGCGTGAAGGCACAAATGGGAAACGAGTTAGATCAGCGACACAATGAGGGGTCCACAGCCCACGACATCAAATCCTGTTCCACGTTAACGTCCTCCGAGACTCACAGAGCCAGAGCCTCTACGACAAGCTTCCACAGACTTTTAGTTTCAACATGAACCTTGTTAAAATGGTCAAATTTAACACAACAACCTACATAGCTGCTGTTTGGACCCGAATGGTTTTCCAAAAAAAACCTAACCCTTTTAAAAAAAAAAAAAAAAAAATCATAGACAGAAAAATCAAATAATTTCTCATAATGTGATTTCAGCAGGATCAACGATGACCTGATTTTTCAGAGGACAAATGGATCAAAGTTGTGCCTGCAGTCACAACACAGGGCATATAGTTAGTGTCATACTGTATTTAGTCCCGGTGAAAATCAGGTTCTTGTCGTATGATGGTTACGAATGGAGATGTGGATGCTATGACAGAAATCAGCACTGAGAGCTGGCACAGCGTCCATCTTTGTGGACAGTCACAGCACATGTCATCAACCTGCGAGACAAAGCTCAGGGACAAGTATCCGCCATGTATTTAGTTTGACGGTAATAACTCAACAGTTGTATGTTGCTGGTCCCGTTTGCACTCCGCTGATGTTGTTTATGTTGTCGACATGATACGGGGTCACGTCAGTCCATCAGTCAGTCGGAGGTTCAGATGAACTGAGAGTGGACGGAACTCTGACTCCCCCTACTGGACATTTACCTCCGCTGCAGCTCAGCGTTTCTCTGCTGCAGCAGAAGTCCAATTATTTGTATTATTTGTAACAGATACTGGTGTTTACTAAGTGAGAACTCATTTACTGACTCATTGTCTGTTCCTGTGTTCTGATGAACCTTTGCAGGACTATGAAGGACCATGTAGGACGTATTTTCCAGACATAGATAGAAACCTCTAACGCATGTGAATTAACTTTATTTTCCCGCATGTATTCATTTATTTTTATTTTTATCATTTTCTACAATTGTCCAGTGTCCAGTAACCCAGTAATATCACAGGTGACTGGCTGAGGGGTCGGAACCTTCGTGCAGCAGGTGTTGCCCCCTGGTCGCCATGATGGAGTGGGAGTCTTCCTCCTTCCGTTTCCTCCGCCTCTCGGGTAAGTTCACCGTCAAAACCACATTCACCGAACTCTCCAGGTGCAACGTTTCTGTGAACAGGCTGTTGTGGGTTTTAATGACGGCTTCGAGTGTTTTATGTCGAGCTGAAAAGATCGGTAGAAACTACGCACACTGAACTGCTGCTCCCGTAATGGCGTCCAACCGCGTGACGTTAGCTAGCTGTTCAATGCTATCCCCGATATTTGTAACTTGAACACATGTGTCATTTGTGTTATTGGTGAAGGCTTTTGGAATAATTGTAGAGCTTTTTTTTTTTTTTTTTTTTTTTTTTGCCTTATTTCATCATTTAGTGCTGAACAGATTTGCATTTTTGGTATTTTGTTTATATTCTTTATAATGTTATTGCAAAAGTGCATTTATTGAGGTGATAGATGTGCAGTGTTAGGATAAGATAAATGCACGCACATATATGTTTTAATTATTAATCCCAGATGACACTTTTTGTTACAGTAGCTGGATGGAACCAGTGCAAACACTGAGAAAATGCGTTTGGATATATTTTAATGTGATGTGATGACATGATGTGATGAGTGCATTTTAATCTCAAAGAAATTATGGACGTGTCCTGCAGAGTAAAATACTCTCAGGTTGTCTGATGTGTGATACTTTTCACGAGTTACGCACGATGAATGTACGTGAACACACAAAAAAAAAGACCGTGTGGTGAGGAAAAGTCTTAATTTGCAGTGCATTTACATTCAGGTAATAATTCTCATATGCTGCACAGTCATTGTTGCATATTTGTTTTTTGTACATGTGAAAAAAACATTGTTCATGCACACACACAGTTATAATGAGCAAAGTAAAACTCAGCTGCCCCTTTAATTTGAAAGATCCTGAACACCTTTGACTTTCCAGGTTTTCTAATCCACATCTGACCCTTCACCTCTCAGGTCCAATTCTAGATTATCTGACCTCACACATGCTGCATTCACTGCTGATCCCAGAGGGAAATGTGATGATGGAATGAAAACAAGAGTTTCAAATTTTCCAGTTAAGTGATATCTAGGTATCTAAGTTCCTGGCTGAAAAACCAAGTGAAAATATCCACAGACCAGACTCAGATC
Source organism: Aeoliscus strigatus (assembly GCA_901007665.1). Lineage (NCBI taxonomy): Eukaryota > Metazoa > Chordata > Actinopteri > Syngnathiformes > Centriscidae > Aeoliscus > Aeoliscus strigatus. Next base: position 55,991 of record CAAKHB010000422.1, on the reverse strand, counting down.
TAGGTTCCTGGTTCTCTTATTTGAACTCGATCCCTACGGACAGAGGGCCGTCCTCTGATTGGTCCCTACGGACAGAGGGACGTCCCTCTACACATTAGTCGACTGGAAGTTTTACCGGTGATAACCATTCAGTTCTTTATTCCTCGTCACGTTCTCAACATATCTGGTGTGAGCAAAGCACAAACTGTGGTGAGACGTCAGAGACCCACAGCACGGAGCGGGGTCCCGTGTCAGCGATTGTGTCCTGCTCCCTCTCTTTTCTCTCACTCTGTTACAAAAATCCCAAAACAGTCGCAACTTCAACAGCTCCTCCATTTTATACGGTGTTTAACGATTCTTTGCGTCACAGTAAAAAAAACGCCATTGCAGCAGTTTCGCCATAGCGTTCAAGTACTTTGAACCTGCCTGCCAGTTCTTGGACTCCTCCCCTCCACATGCCTCTGGCTTCAAAGCATGGTACACATCCTATATCCATTAGGTAGATGTGAATGAAACCGAACCAAGAGGAAAATGGTCCAGGTTTACATTCTAATCATCAGACCAGGGACCAGGGCCAACCAACTTTGTGTTTGTGTGTGTGTGTGTGTGTGTGTGTGTGTGTGTGTGTGTGTGTGTGTGTGTGTGTGTGTGTGTGTGTGTGTGTGTGTGTA
>CAAKHB010000422.1:41718-55321 GCA_901007665.1 Aeoliscus strigatus | reverse complement strand
CCAGTTGTGCAGGAGATGAGACTTTATTCACTGCTACAGTGTCAGTGGTGGTTTGAACCGGATCACTGAAGAACTGTAGAACCACAGAGAACCTTTGTATTCAGATACGATATGTGCCGTCTTTTCCATCCTGTTCAGTGTTTGGTCAAACCTACAGTACTGTACGTCAGAGACAGAACTACAGACATGTCACAGAAAAACCTCCCAGTCAAATTACTGAGAGAACGTATTCAGTGACACATCATCCATAGAAACTGGCATGGTGCGTTCTGCCTTTGCATTATGAAAACCAACAGTCACGAAAAAGGGCTACAGATATACAATATTCAGGAAACAGATATACAGCACCTACAAGCAGGTGCACACCATGTCCCCAAAGGCTCATATATATATGGTGATTCCTGAAATGACCTCTTTGGAAAATAGTATGGTACGGTCTACATATAGGGTCAAGTAAAACCTCAGACTAGGAATAAAATATGACACCACGCTGACAACAACAAGGCTTTGTTAGCGTCAGCACCCTTTGGATCTGTGTTGTAAGAGTCCGCTGATGGGTCCGCATACCTGATACCACAAGACACCTAATGTAGCAACAGTTACACAATGAACCACCAGCCACAGCCGGAAGCAGAGTTCAAGCACAATAGCTGTTTTACCCTGTAGAGGGCGCCAGTGGCCACCGTGTAAATATGGTGCCAAAGTGGCTTCGGGGGTTTAGTTACTCTTTAAAATTAGAATTAGACTCCTCAAGAGTGTTTTGTGGTGATGATGGATCATCAGAATGTTGTTTTCTTTCTCTGTTAAATGTATATTACTTTGGTCAGAAATTAAGTGCAGATTACTGGACAGATTTCCTCTGTACGGAGTCCTGGAAGGGACAAAAAAACAAAAAAAACCATAAAAAGTAAAAGTAAAAAAAGAAGAAAACTGCAGAGATACTAAATATAATGTTATATTTTCAACAGTAAACAAAATCATCACATCTGAGAAGGCTGGAGAAGCTCAAAGAAGTCTTTTTGCTCATGTGATAAGTAGTCAGAAGCAATGACTTTGTTTAATGTTGAAAAAATATTTATTTCCTAATATTTACTATTATTAATAGTATATTAATAGTAATATTATTGCAAGTTCTTTGGGTGTTGGGATGTTAGGAAGGATTATGAAGTTTTGTTTTTTCCCCTCCACATGTCCCTTCCAGGGCTCCGTACCTCTTTGGCATGTCAAGTGTCCCAAGTCACACCCAAAGTTCAGATGAAAGGTTCTGTTCCTTATACCTTTGGTCAGAGTGCATCATGTAAGTGTCTTTACCAGCAATAAGTTCAACAGGATCATGAGCACCATGAGCTGAAGGCTGCAGCCAGTTGGCAGGGCCGCGTTCTCCCCTCTCTCCCACCGCTCACCCTGCTCGTCCTCCCACTCTGTCCTCCGTCTCTCCTGCTCATCGTCCTCCTCGCTCCACTGCCCGTCGTCCTCCTTCACTTCGTTGATGCTGTCACATTGATCGCCCTCGTGACCCTCGTAGCAGTGGCAGCGGAACCTCTCGGTCAGCATTTGTAGTTCATGCTGTGAGTGCCACCCGGTGACGGTGAAGTCCCCGTCCCCGGAGGGCTGGATGTGGTAGCTGTCGGCGCTCAGGTGGAGGTAATGTCGCGCCTCTGGGTCGCGGCGGATGCAGCGGCCATTCCCCTGACATAGAAAGTCACTGCATACCTCCGCCGCTCGTGTCACGTTGGTGATGTACTGACCCAGGCGATGGCTCAGGAAGGACTTAACCTTGGTGCAGTTGTACTGAAGGAACAGGAACATGGCGTCAGTAGGAAGTCATGATGTCTTCATGTTGTTTGAGTATTTCTCTCATGAACTTGGTGAAAACATTGTTCGATATCTGCTGACTAGTTAAATTCATCATGAGTTAGCTATTATGCTCTTAGGGCTCAACAGCGGATGTATTTTTACCGGGAGCTTCATGGTTTTAGCATCCCGGCCGAAAGATGGTCCGAGTGAGTAATTGATCAGTCTGTTTATTTCTGTTCCTTGCTGACAATACACCTCAGTTCTTCATCAATCCTCCGTCGATCCACAGTAAGAGCCAATAGATACAGAGAAAGAAACAAAAAAATGCCGAGCTAATCCTTGCTGAAGTTCCTGTTTCTCTACCTCCTTTCTCTGCTTTCTCTCTGGCACTCTACCTCCTTTTCTACTGCTGTCTACGAATAGTTGCCATGGAAATGCGGTTAACTAGCTCCCAATAGGAACTTCCAAATTAAAAGCAATTCCAATATACAAGACAAATGCAACGCCGTTTGTTTGGCTCTACAGACAACTGGGTCTGTTACAGAGTCCTGATTAGCATTTAACTTTATCTGTTGGTTTGGTGTTTTAACATCTGACGTTCATGAGAAATTGTCAGTGAACAAAGCCAGAATGATCCGGGCAGATCCCGACCACCCATAGACCAAGTCAACGCAGGTATCTGTTTCCAAGATACAGGACCAACAGACTAAGGGACTCATCGGTCCCTGCTGTGATCAGGCTTTTAAACAACCTGGTGAGATTGGATGTATTGTTGTTTATATTATATATGATTGTTTTTATGTTTTTTCACGACTTGCTCTGAAATAAATGGACCCCTGGGGGATATTAAAGATTCTTGATGATCGGAGATATCCAGCCTACTTTATGGTCTAGTTTTAAGCCTGTTTTAGCTCCATGTTGCACCGCTCCTTGAAGATGGAGGAGGACACATGAAGCATTTAGAACCACAGCAGCAGTGCTGGCCACGTGCATCTAGTAGGAATGTTCCACGTTGAGCTGATGCAGAAATATAAATAAACCTTCAGTTGGATTGTCAATGCTGTGGCGCACTGATCATTATGATGAGATAATGTTTAGTTGTCTCGAGACTTAATTTCCCCCAAGCAAAGCTGATGAAGGTTATTGGGATTCTGGAAAATTCTGTAGCCGAGACAAAAAAACGTCTTGAGGTTGTGGACTGTCAGATGAGCTTTTTCCATACACACTATAAGAAATAATCACTTCAGAATGTCGGAGTGGTTTAACAACAGGACACACAGCGACCACATGATCTCAGCTGTCCGTTGTGTCACTTTATTTACAGCTCTGGTTTGTCTGAAGCACACACACACAAGACAATTGGCGTTTGAGGAAAAGGTTTTTACATGAAAGGGCAGATGCTTCCCTACATTAAATTTCAGATGGATGGATTCTACAGAAAGTAAGACATCTTCCTTTTTTTTGGTACCGCATTGAAAGGAATACTCTAGTCGACTATGGAAGAGTTTCAGTAACCGCACGTTTCTCCCGGTTGGTGATTGAATGCTGGTTGAGTCATGTATGACAAAGGAAATGAGTGATTTGGAACTTGTCGTCTGCTGAATCCACTGAAGGAACAATATGCTTGGTTTCATCTGTGAAGGCTTGTGACAGGAAAAAAGGGACCCCTACCCGAGATGAAGTCAAGTTCAGGTCGCCCCAGATGACGAATCCTGCTGCTCCCAGAGCTGCACTTTCCCCAATGGTGTGGATCAAGTCTTTCTGTAGGAGACACGGGAAGAAATAACATTAACATCACTGCAACACAATTATTGTTTTATTACACACTTTAGCATTTAATTCATTGTATTCAAACATATATTTCATATATTTTTTGTCTTATATGTATTACATTTGCAGAGCCTGGACAAATACACATTAATTTCTTTCATTTTTCCTACCATGTGTATAACAAATTACTTACCTATTTTCCTAAATTAAAAAAATTGGAAATCATTCACATCCCATGAGGCTGAAAACGTTCTAGGTGCCTTTGTCCACTAGATGGCAGCAGTGAATAATTGAGTGTAAATACCTTCAAACTGAATCAGTGTGCTGCTTGAGAGTGTGTTGTACTGTAAACTTTCATTCATTCATTCATTCATCTTCCGCTTATTCCGGTCACAGTCGTGCTGGAGCCGATCCCAGCTGTCAGCGGGTGAAAATGAGGGCCAGACAACCATTCACACCGATCAAATTTAGAGTGATTAGTTAACCACGGCATGCTTTTGGAGGTGAAGCTTACGGCTTGTAATTTAAGAAGGTCGGTCAAGGGTCGCCCAATGTTTGAAAGGCTCCCTACCGTGGTGAGGAAGGCCAGAGCCTCGTCCCGGTAGCCCAGCCTCAGGTACACGTATGTGGGGAGGTCGTACTCCCTCCAGGTGAGGGAGGCGACCCGCAGCGCCTCTCGAACGCGGTGCCGAGAGAAGTGCAGGTTGCTGATGCTGTTGGTGTGACTCTTCCTGATGGCCACAGATGGGAAGAGCGCCGTGCTGCTATTCCATAGCCACAGCAGCTCATCGTTCCTCAGGCTCTCCAGCAGGGGGCAGAAGCCTGTGTAGTTCTGCTCGTGGAGGTTGTAGTTGTGGCAGTCGGGGTAGAGGTAGAAACCCCAGAGGCCATTGGGGCGAAGGCGCGTCCCCAGCTGGATAGTCCTCTGCATGAATGCACGGGCACTTTTCTCAAACCGCCGTCGTGCCAGCTCCTCCACCTGCGCCGTCGTCACATTGATGTACGCCTTCGTGGTCAACTCCCTGGACTTCCGGCGGTAAATGTCCTTCTTGTGCCAGTTGCGGCTCCACTGAGGCCGCCAGAACTCCCAGTCGATGACGGCCAGGCCCCGGAAGTCTTCAGCCGGGATGAAGTGGTTGATATCCTGGTACGCCTTCAGCAGGTGGACGTCCAGGCTACAGTTCTGCGGTACGCCACCGTGAATGGCGGCCCCCTGCGGGGTGTAGTGGGGGTAGTAGCCCAGCCGGTTGGCGTAGAAGATGGTGACGTTCTGGCCCGTCCAGCCAGCCCGTGGACTCCCGTGGATGTGGAAGAGCCGGTCCAGGTTGGTGGTGACATTGTACTTGATGGCGCACATGTCCAGCGGGGCGTTCCAGGCCGCGATGAAGGGCTTCCGGCCAATCAGCGGGAGCTTGGCAGGTTTCTGACCGAAGGCGGCGTGGAAGAGCAGCAGGAGCCAGGAGCAGGTTAGAGCCACTGGCACGACATGCTGGGAGGAGGATGACCCCGCCACCGGCACCACCGGCATCCTGGGGTTCAGGAGGGGCAACTGTCAATCATCCTGAAGAGGAAGTAGTCTCTCCATTAGTTATAGTTTTTAATCCCAATGTAATATATTGTGCAATGTCGATTATTTCAATATTTGCCGGGTCTCAACTATGTCTCTGCAGAGGGAGAGAGGGACAACAAGACAACATTTTGAAAATAAGCAAGTTTTATGGTTCATATTGAAGTACAGAAACCATTGTTTAAGCACCTTTTCAATACTGAGTTAAAAAGAGGATTATATTCAAGTTTTGCACACATCTGAAGTAAAATGAATGTAAAATCTGACATCATTTGGAAGAAAAGACATTTAAATTATTAGTTTAAACGAGCAAATGTTCAGGTTAGCCTTCACGTCATGGGGTTAAGAAGAAAAGCACATCTTTTTTGGGTAATATAGATATATTTTCAATATGAAAGTTCTATTTTGTCCTTAAGTCAGATATTGTAGTTACTGCATTTATTATTTCTTCATCCATGAGTTCAGCACTGCTAGAGTTGCATGTGAAAACCATATACTTGTGTTCACATAGTTTGGGTAGACATACTGTCTCGAGCTGGCATTATTGCGGAACGTTTCCTCCGGGGAAAGCCAAACACATCAGTTGAATATTTTTATATCCTGGTGTGTGTAACGTACATTGCAGCATCTACAGGGCCATAATTAAGAAAATGTCAACATCTGCATTGAATCTCCGGGGACTCTGTACCCCAACAAGAGATACTATGGTGCAACGCCGCAGACAATCTTTGCGGAACAAAATAAATCGGTTTGTATTGTAATTACGCCTGTGCTGTGCAGTGATCTTTCGCAATGCTGACAGACTGAGACTCAATCCAAACTTTTAATAACAGTGTGAAATGTTTCAGTCTGTCTGCAGACACGTAAAAAAATCACTAGAGTCTACGTCTTGTGACCCTCTGGCTGTTTTTAAATCGTTTCTGATCAACACTTTTGCAGATGACGACACTCGGGAGCTCAACAGTCGACAGAAATTATGTCGACTGTTTGTGTCGCCGTGGGCCCAGACCCACATGGTCCTTTCACATGTCACTTTATGAGCCAATGGTTTTCTCATTTGCAAGAAAGTGAAAACATCTGGGACGTCACCAGCTGAAACGTGAAATCACCATCATACGTAAACTAAATCTCTTCTTTCACCTCAGTACCTTCATTGTCTGTACATTCACCTCCTATTGCTCGAACGTCCGTCCCAGGGAGAGGGATCCCTCTTTCTGCGGTTCTCCCTAAGGTTTCTGCATTTTTTTCCCCTGTGAAATGATTTTTGGACAGTTTTTCCTCACCCTGACTGAGGGTCTAAAGGACAGGGTAAATCAAGACAATTGTAAATATGTAATTGCTACACAAATAAAATAGAAGAGAATTGAAAATTAGCAAACATTTTCCTGCCAAACATTGATGATTTAGTGAGCAGCTATTTTGAAAATACCAAAAAACCCACTTGAGAGCAGATTCCATGTGTCTGTTCACGTTCAACGGGTTTCTGAGGTAAGTATTACTCATGTTGATGAAATACACGTCGCAGAAACGTATGCAGCAAATGGGATACAAACAGTGTTCTCGGGTTAAATGCTGTTTTCGGGGATAGAAGTAACATTTGTCTCACTCCCGTGGCACCCAGAGGTCAGACGAGAGCTGTGAGCTCCGTTGACACCCAGGGATTGAAAGAAGGACTTGAGTTGGACAGAGTGCTGGTTTCCTGTCCACATCTCGTCCTCTCACCAGAGCTAAAACCCCAGACCACAATGAGAGGCCTCCCGGGCCAAATATCTCCTTGAGGTTTGCTTTGTTTCTGTGTCCCACATTCATCTAGTTGAACAAAACAACCAGTCAAACAGTCACCAGTCACTCTTCTTTGTGGTGCTGCCTGAACACCACGGTCGTCTTTTCCCTCATGTTACTCCACAATACCGTGACAAGACATTAGGAATATAAACATACCCGGCAACTTCCTGGACACGGTTGAGCTTTGGATTCACGAGCAAACGTTCAAAGGTGCAGTCAGGTTATGTTCCATACTGATCATCATCAACCATCGTTCCAGACACGTTTAGTAGATCAGAGCCTTTTCTTTGTTTTCCTGCCAGTTCTTCCTGCCAGGCTTGAAAATAATTTGACCACACTAAGAGACCAAGTTTCCCAAACTCCAATGTGGACGTCAATGTAAAGCTGTATTGTAAGGAGGTGAGGATCTGTTCTGATGAACTATCGCTAAGGTTTTTCTTTTTTTACATCGAAAAGGAATGAATTGCAGAACTTTCTAATCTGTGATCTAGTCTACTAATCTGTGACACGTGAACAATAAAAGACTGGGCACTTTGACAAGGCTGCGTAAATGCTGCCTGAGTTTCGGCATCTACAGGTTCTTTAGGTTCTGTTTAAGATCCAAACATCAACTGCGTTGACAAAAGGACGCTAGCAGCTGTATCATTATTGGAAGTTAAGGGTCCTCTGAGGTCCACATATGCGCCAGCACATTTCTTATAATGTATTCATTGGATTTCGGGCTGTAACATGAAGTCATGACTCAGCAGAATATGGACATCTGGTGAACATAGAATGACAATTAACATTTCAATGAACATTTTTGAACATCTTTGCAAGTTCCTTAATAACTTGATTTATAATTGAAATATCGTGGTGAAAATCAAGAGGATATGCCCAGACCTCTGAGGGTTAATACACAAATGGAGACAAAAGGAGTGTAGGAAACACGAGGGTGGAGTTACCTGAAGAGGAATAGCACAACTGTAAATTGAAGGAAAATGAAGTAAACGTATTTGTATTTCTGCGTTTTAAGCCACTCAGCACATTCACGTGATGAAAGACTATCTGCGATCAGCATCTATGGTGAAGGAGGCGCAGACAATAGACGAACCATGTGACCGCAGACGGAGATGAAACTTCCTGATCTCCAGTCTGCAGTGCTCACAGAACAGATAAAGGAACCAGCCGCAGATTAAAGACTCATGTTTTAAAGCTGAAATACTTTTTTCCAGAGAAGCCTGGAGCCACCACATTAGTCTGGCAGTGATTAAGATAAGAGTTTGTTGATGTCTGTGGTTCTTGTGGCGATGCTCCCTTCATTCAACCAATACAAAGAAAGAAAAAGCGTCTAATTTTCAATGTGCATTTGAGCATGCAACAATAGAATCTGATTCGTCTCTTGAGCCGGAGAAGACAAATGGTAAAGAAGAAAGCAGGAACCGCCGAAGCCTCTGAGGGAACCAGGGTTTCCTGCAACATGACATATTTGTTAAACAAATTTCAAAATTGTGAAGACGACATTTGCCAGATGAATGGAGGCATCTCTAAGAGAATTGAACATGTACAAGCTGCCATAGAAGGAGGAATGTTTGGGAATGGAGCTGGGGGGGCCAGCAGCCAAAATAACAGATTCCCTCACATTCGCCATCTGTCATGTGAAAATGGTCCAACACTGACCGGACGAGTCACATGACCACTCTCTCAGTCAGACGCCTTTATCCCAAAAACACAAGTAATTCCAGAACGAATGCGCTCATTAAACCTACTTGTGGTAAACATTTGATTACCTTTGGTGAGTCAGCATATTCCTGAAAACCAAAAATTCTCTTTTGCAAGTATTTACTGTCCTTCTTCATAACCCTCACTCTTTAACTGCGGTTGCAGTTGCTGTTTTCATCGGCCAACAAGTGACGACTTGCTGCTGCAGTCGAAGGTCAGTCAAGTAACTGTATTAAGGAACATCAACGTCAAATGTCACGGCCAGCACGTGTGGTCAGGTTTTTACTGGAAAACAGTGGAAAGGCCGCCAGCGCAGAAAAAAAAACCTGACCACCCAGTCGGAGTTTAGTACCTGAACTCTAGGGCCCTGTTCGGATGGCGTTAGCTCTACCTAGGTACGTGGGGTAAAGTCAATTACGGAGACTTTAACCTCTGGAAAAGGGTCTAGAATATTCCCCCAGGTAATACTGTTCACGTGTCAGTAGACCTGCAGTAAATATGTGCTTAGATATTTTTTCACATCCGGGTTCAAAGTGTCTTAACGTTTTTTTTTGTGGATTTTCAAGCATGGAGACTCTTGAAGAAGCTCTCAATTTCTACAGTATACAGCAGGACGAGTCTGTGTGAAAGCTCAGGTAAGTGGTTACTCTGGGCCTACACCAAATTGTGGGGTTGTAGTCCATGGCCTCGAACTGCATCTGAAACCTGTGTCCCCTCCCAAACTGGAACTACACACCAGGTTTCCTCTCTGGTCCAAAGTTCTGCTTTTTTTTTTTTTTTTTTTGCATCAACCGTTTACTTCCCACGTGGAGTGTGGTACGCACTGAATTGACCATATATGTGACCGACATGCTGTGGTAAAGTGACATTCCCCCCAAATACCTGGGTGAAACTAATCCAAAGTCAGGTGCAGGAGTCCGGAACATTGCCACCCCTTTGTGTGGATCCAGTTAATGTCAACCAGGTGTGGCAGTGCTTCCGAAACTATGGAAACCCCCCAGTGCAGAACCTTTGTTCCCATTCCAACCCTGGATGTGGTGAATTCTGGCCCTGGTCCAGGCTGGCATCCACTGAGATTGTCCTCAGCTCAAAGTAGGAGCAGATCGTCTCCTTCATTAGGTTTCAAACACCCAGTGACAAGATTTTTCACGAGGACTTTTCCATGAGTCACACACAGGACTGGCAGAATCCTGTTAACCAGAGCAAAGAGAGCCATTTGAACAAATATTCCTGGTGAGTGAATGCGACCATGATTCATGTCCTCACGCAAAAACAAAAGCTGAAGAACAAGAACCACCAAGGCTGAAACTCTTTCCACCCAGAGGAGCCAAGTGACAGCGGCTTGAGAGGAGCTGAAGCTCCAGAACTCTGGTGAGGATCGATGAGTCTGGGTTTGGATCTAGATGGACGACCGTGGAGGAAGACGGGAAGTACATACAGTACATGATTGTTCCAGTTGGTCAGATTACACCTTCAGTTAATCAGACGTGTTTTAGTATCAAGCCTTACACCAAAAACGACCGGATGTACCAGTTCCTGTCCCGTTCCTTTAATACTCATCAGAATCAGATATAGGCTATTATACCCTGCAGCTCCACAAATACAGTTGGTAAAAGTATCAGGATAAAAGAAGACAACAATAGTGTGCATATCTACGTCATATACAGTATGGTTAGTCGACATCATTTACGAGTAGAACAAATGTACATTTAGTGTATTGTTGATTGAGTCCGGTTTACATCATTGTATCAGATTCTGTTTTACACTTTGCACGCATACGAATCTTGGAACACGCATCCCCTCGTCGTCATCACCTCCCGCTTGCTCCAGATGTCCAGTCCAGTTGCTGGAGCCGATCCCAGCTGTCCATGGGTGAACGGCAGGTGAATTTAGAGAGGCCAATTCACCTCAGCGTGCTTTTGGAGGTGGGAGGGAGCCGGAGTACCCGGAGAGAACCCACAGGGAGAGTATGAGAACTCCACTCAGAAAGACAGAAGGAAACCTTCTCGCTACGAGGTGACAACATTGTTGCAGTCTAGACATTATTAATGTTACGATACTCATGCTGTCATTTGGTGTGTCGGACCAAGTGCAAACGCCATGACCACAGACAGACATCACTTCCTGTGTTGTTTCATATTGTACCTGCGGACGTTTTCAGCGTAGGAACATTGAGGTTCACAGATGAGAATGTGCCGGAGCAGCAGCATCTTTGAGCTCAGACGCTCCAGAAACGGGATTGTAAACCGTGTTTTCACTGCAAGGGAGAGAGTTTCTGCTTTCGCTCACATTCCCTCAAACCATCACCTCCCGCGCTGTCACTTTATCCGACCGCTTTACTGTAAGTCGTTAGGAGTGAACCGCTCAGACTGAACTAAATTGGACCCAGTTAATGTCACACTTTCTACTGATCTGCAGCTTTGGCAGCTCTTTGCGGTCAGAACACTGCTCTTAAAAACAAAACTTTAAAAAAAAGTGCTGCTCAGCGTCTAAATTAGAAAAGCCTTCTATAACGTTGAGCCAACATTCCTAGCATGACAAAGCACCCCCCAACACACAGACACACACCTCCCTCTTCCTGCATCACCCAAAACAGACGTGGACGCCATGCTGTAACACCGAGTGGTTGCCGCACGCTTCAGAGGATTAAAACACAGTTTGTTTTTCTCGTTGTGCATGAAACACACACAAACTGAGCCGGTCAAAAGTTCAGCAGCTCACCTATGGATGGTGCGTGAGCCAAAAGGAACGCAGGGGTCTCTCCTTCAGGGTCACCACGGGGGGTCATTGTCGGCCCCGCGATGGCAAACGTCCACCAGCCCGGCGTTCGCTCCAGCCGTCAGTCTGCAACGCCAGCCTGCCATCCACTTATATACAGAGGAGAGGAGAGGGAGGAGAAAACACCACACCACCACAACACAGCGATTAGAGCGTGGGGAGGCAGGGAGGGGTGAGAGAGAGAGAGAGAAGGAAGGGTTTAAATCCCTGAGTTTGTTGAGCTCCTCTGAAGTCTGATCCTCTGGACGAAAACGTTGCAGCTGATCCACTTCAATCAGCGTCAGACAGGAAGGCGGTCGTAAACACACTCTGTCAACAAAGCCCATGCGCGGCACACGACTGTTTGTGTGTGGAATCACGTGCTTCCTTGATGCACGGGTGACACTTCTAAGAATACAACACAAGTCAGGTCAGATTTATCTGTATCACACCAAATCGCAACATTTATGTCATGACATGACTACAAGTGTCTAAAGAATCGACGCAGGTAGAACTGGTGTTCTACGCTGGAATTCTACAACTGTGATGAACGTACCCAGAAGGGGGCGACACGGCGGTGCAGTGGTGAGCGAGATGGCTTGGGGGTCTTTCTGTGTGTAGTTTTCATTCTCTCCCCCCGTGTCTGTGAGGGTTCTCTCCTGGTACTCTGACTTCCTCCCCACCTCCAACAGCATGCTGAGGTTAACTGGTCACTCTAAATTGCCCGTAGGTGTGAATGTTTTTTCTGTCCTCGTGTATTATTCAGCAGGAGTTTGTCCACCTTTCTACTGTATGATTACTAATGTAAGTGATAAGAAATCTGCAATTATTCTGATAACTGATTTTTTTTTTCAGAAAAAATCTAAATTCGTCCGTCTTGAATGTGAATAGTTTCTCCTTTCTTTGTTTTGCATACAAAACCAACTAGTTAACTATCATTTCTGATCATAACAAACCAAACAAAGACAATTCAATTCATACCCGAGAACAAGACGCAAATCGTTTTGAACAGAAATGAACGAAAAATGCAACTTTTTTTTTTTCCCTGCACGACAGAGACCAAAGTAGAGGCCTGTGCGGAAACCATGAACATCTCAGAACATGACAACATACATATCTGGGTTTGTTTGTTTCTTCAGCTCAGCGTGTTTCCCTCCTGGTCCATGCTGATGATGAAATGACGTTACATGTCCACCCTATGCTTTAACACAGCTGGAGCTGGAATTTCAGCGGCGTACCACACGTATTTACAACCAGAAAACAAAAGTCCCAGTGAACTTGATCCCTTCGAGCCCCCCCCTGCCACACACACACACACACACGGAATTTTCCTTTTCAACTGAGTAATTATGTCATCAAACTACCGTGAGTTTACAATACGCGGCTCCGTTTGTTGCTTGAATCCTTTTTCTCATGTTTCATATCCGACTTCTTTGTCTTTGAACATCAGAGAGTCGCTGCAGACAAAGAAGCCCCTTGTGTCCCACTTCTCATCACAGGAAACCTGCAGCAGGGAAAGGATACGACTGCTCATCCTTCACGTGTCGTCGGTCCACTGCATATTTCTTCTTTTTTTCATATTGTTGGTCCAGCAGGAGGACGTGGAGGCACGCTGTCCGTACGTTGAGTGAGGCTGGTCGCGTTCACCTGGTTGAACAACGAATCTAAATTGCTTTATGTGTGTTGCTTTCTACTGTGTTCTTATGACCTTTATATTTGTATTTGTATTTAGATGTGTTTTCGACTTTCCACTGTGGACGTCTGTTTTTTTTGTTTTTTTTTATCCTTCCACTCATTTTCCGTTCAACCTGTCTTGCTTTTGATGTTAGTTTTTCAAGAATTTCTTTTTATTTTACACATTAAGTTATCTGAGTCAGACGTGGGTACCGTGGGTTCCTGGTCTATGGTACTTACACATACATGTCAAGACAGAATTTATTGATGTGGCAACAATTGCGATTCTATATTCACGTAAAACTGCGAGAAATCAAACATTTTTTAACACGTTTAAACACTGAAATTAAGAAAATTATGCATTTTTTTTCCATTTCAGATTTGTTACTAAACCTGCTTTCTGCAACAAAGACTGACCAACAGACTGAATCCAACCTGTTCTGTTGGAAACGTCAAACTGAGACATTTAATATCTGACATGTGCATCGGCCCTCACAAAGACACACTTTCCAAAAAATTAGAGCTGCACACACATTTCACGATGTGTGTCTA
>CAAKHB010000422.1:30113-41698 GCA_901007665.1 Aeoliscus strigatus | reverse complement strand
GTTTGCAAAGGAAACCACATTCCCATAGTGGGTGGGTGGGTGAGTGGTTGGGGGGGGCATTCAGTATTTGGATTCCTCTGGCTCGGCTTTGTGATCTTGACTGCAGATTCGTTTCCAACGAATCCCCCCCCCCCCACACACACACACACACACTCCGTCAACCCTGCACGGAAACCTTGGCGTCCGTGGCGGTCGGAGGCTCCACATTCAGACATATGGACTGCGTTATGTAAATATCTGGGCTCAGACAGCGCGGATCCACTCCTTAATGGCTGTAATGAGACATCGCGTTGCCCGGGTAGGAAGAGATGCGCGGGGTCGGCCTGCGTTCAATGCGCTCTGCTTGATGTGTGGAGGTTCTCTGCAGAGCACGGGCTCATGTGCATCTGTGGGGGGAAAAAAAGGCTGCATGGCGCCAGCTCCTGCAGCATGGTGGTCGACACAAACTGGGTTTAGTCATAACAAGCGCCGACTCGTGAAAACCTGCTCTCCGCAGGGGTAGGCGGGTCGTCGTGTCTGCATCCAACGGACATCCTGTTTGAACCTCGTTCACTTCCTTCACTGAGAGGAACCCTGCAGGTAGTCCTGCATGACCATCAGTGACTGTCTGATCGGAAGGGTTTTGGTTCCTCAACCTCCTCCCCATCGATCATCAGTACATATGCTGTACACATGCTGTTTATTACCTATGACAGGAGGTTCCGTTTTCGCCAGCGTTTGTCTATTAGTAAAATAACAAAAATTAATGAACAGATTTGAATGACATGTTGAGTAACTGCTGCTAATGGACCAGGACCAGATGATTAAATGTTGGTGGTGTTCTAGAACCTTCTGGATCCAGGAATCTGCTGAGGGATTCTGACTCATTTTCATCATCTGTGTCTAGAACTCCACAATAGCAGCAGTGGACTGTCTCTGTGGTCCAGTGGTTGGTGGGTCTGTCTGTTAACACAAAGGTCTGGGATTTGTTTTATTGTTAAAATAAAAAAAAGAAGATAAAATAGAGATCAGCGGTCATGATTTGTGTAACAAGGCTTCTAATGATTTTGTAAAATAATGAGTTGACTATTAGTGACAAAATCTAATTTCATAGTGATAAAACGGATGGAGGACAACAATATTGGCTGGAAATAAGCCGACTGGTGGAGGTCTGAGCTCTCCAGGATCTTTCTAGTTGGTTTATTCAGTCATTATTCAGACCTCATCCACGCCAGCGTAAACTCATTGCGTTATTTTGTAAAGACAACGTGTGTGTTAGTCCAGGCCGTCTTTCTGTGCTGCAGTGATGGCCATCGTCAACCCACACCAAGAAGGTCCCTGGGTCTGTCTGTGAAGAGTTTGCATGCCTTCCCTGTGTCTGCGTGGTTGCTCTCTGGGTACTCCAGCTTCCTCCCACTTCCAAAAGCATTTTGAGGTTGATTGGTTGCTGCACATCGCCCACGTGTGTGTGCGTGTAAAATGCTTGTCTGTCTTTATTGTGGACTCACATGTGTACATAGCTGCCTTGCAGACACAAAGACGTACAACAGCAAAGTCAAAAGGAAATACACCCCGCTGACACACAATTCAGCAAAAGATAGAAGGAAAAAAAAATAATGTCGCGCCAAATTATTGCCAACGCCCCTTTTTCCTGTGCTTTTGAGCCCTGCAACCAAGTGTCGAATGAACTTAGCTATTTTCCCAAATTCCAATTTAACTTCTACAACTGAGAATTGTTGTTTACCGTCGATTATATTCTCGCGTCATCGGGGACACAGACACCTTCTACGCCGTCTCAAGCTGATGTTGCAAATGAAAAGTTAAAAGTTAAGTGTCACTATTTGACGAGCGGAAGCGGATCCTTCATGTTTTTATAAAAAAAAAAAACTGCTGCTGAGGATCTGACCTTTGACCTCCAGGAGTCCATTGTCACACATGTCAAACAGAGTCTCTCCCAACCGTGTGGTTTCTTTCGACCGCATCAGTGAGTTTCACCAATCCGTGCGGTTTGCGTCAGCATTGCCAGTTATTGGTTTTTGTTTCTGTTGCCGCCTTTCTCGCCCACCTACTGATCTCTGCGTTTCATGGCCCTAGAGGAGTTCGATGGAGTTGCTGTGTTGATGTGGGACTGAGATCTGAAAGGCTGACTGGACTCAAAATCAACAGACTGACGCCGAGCTGCTGGGACGGCGGCGGCGTTGGCGTAAGGAGGCGAGTTCTACTCCCTCTGATGAACTGATACTTCTCTTACAATCCAGTGAAATGTCTCACAGCGGTTTAGTGTTGAAGACGTTTTGGACACCCAGTTAAAAACACAGCTGGACGGTGTTGTGTGTGAGGGGTGGCGAGATGTGGCCTGACGTTTGTGGTTCTGGCAAAATGAAGAATTTATTTAAACGGTAACTACAGACGGAGAAGAACAACTCGCACACCTATAAGACTATGAGAAGAAAACAAAAAAAAACACCTCACACATATTTCAATCAAGTCAAACTGGAATTTAAGCTGCTTACAGAAATCAGGAAGTGCAGCTGGTCTTTTTCAGTCTTCAATAGTTTAGACCTTGTTAATCGTTTGTTTATAAATGCTGTCAAATGTTTACTTCCCTCTTCTCCCAACCCGTAATTCAGAATCTGAAGGTGATGGCGTGACTGCAGCGTGGTGATAATAAACACAGGACAGATCGTATTCTCTTACTTCAACAACTACCAAAGCAGATGTGTCTACTGTTGCTTTGAGATCATGATCCAAACTGAATAATTAGTTTACATCCAATGAAGACACTCCCAGCTGGTCAAATAACAAGTCTCATGTCATGTCTGGTGGAGTCGACGCGCCCTTCAACACATAAGTCAAAGTTGATGCGTTCAGCTATGATGTCAGCATATGCATGTGTCGGG
The DNA here is from genome assembly GCA_901007665.1 of Aeoliscus strigatus. Classification (NCBI taxonomy): domain Eukaryota; kingdom Metazoa; phylum Chordata; class Actinopteri; order Syngnathiformes; family Centriscidae; genus Aeoliscus; species Aeoliscus strigatus. Next base: position 38,819 of record CAAKHB010000422.1, on the reverse strand, counting down.
CACAACAATTCTTGTCGGTGCACTGAATCATTTGAATCGGTTCTGTTAAAAGATTCTTGAAAAGATTCGTTCACCAAATCGTTCAATACTGTTCTGAGTCTCAAGTTTCTTTTGAGGGAATGAGCCGCCAAATCAGATTCACGCACAGAAGTTCAATTTAAAATCTTTTCAGTCAGTGATTCACTACACTGTGTTCACCCAAAAGATTTGTTGTTTCGAACGACTCTTTCACGAAATACTCACGTGTGTTGAGTATTTGATCCAATCACATAAATACTCAGCCTTCAAAACCATTTAAATTGATAGTTTAATCATGTTTAATACTGTAACGACATAGCTGAGGTGTGGGAGGATCCTAGATGGAGTTAAAATACCCACTTTATAGCCATTTATTTAGTTCTGAAGAGCTTCATCTTGGAATTAATGGTCGGCCCACTGCGTTTCTTGTATGTTGAAATAACGAGGCTGGCAGTTGAGAGGGGAACATGACAATGATGTTGAGTCCCTGCAAACATCCTGTGACTGCTGTCACCGAACTTAAGTTGATTATGGTTATTAGTTAAAGCGCAGGAGCTAACTGAGGGCTGTGGGTTGTGAAATTACAGGTGTTTGGTTTCTCTATGTTTATGAAGACATGCCGAGAGATAAACCTCAGTTAGTTGAGTTTAGTTTATGGGATAGATCCAAGATACGAGTTGGACCGACTCCTTAAACATCTCTTTAAACTGTCGAGGAAAAGAAACCCTGTCTTTTTCTGGTCTAACTTTCACTGGCAACGTCATTTTTCAGAGTTCTCGCAAGCTAAACGTCGTGTTTAGAAGATGGAAAATAACAAAAGATTGTGACATAACACAAAGAGGCCTGTGGATTTTAGGTACAGTGAATGTTGACTTCCAACACTGCCAATCACCATAATCTTAGTATAGCACCAACAGACTGGCCGTCAGGAATATTTGGCTGAGTCAGCATCAGCGTCACAAGGAGTTGTGACGACCGTAAAAATCGGGTACAGACACACACGCTCCAGAGAGGAAGGACTAACATGATCCTCTGACACTTGGTTTGCCAAAAACGGGACAGCATGCAAATCAATTCAGTGTTTTATTTACATATTTTCAAATCACAGTTTCACTCCAAGCACCAAACATCCGATCACCAGCAGCGTTGAACGCTCAAACGCGGAACACTGCGGGTATTTGGTGTATTTGAGCCTTAAATCCAGCAGAATTTAACAATTTTTATCTCAAAATAACATCCCGTCATGTTCAAAGAACACAATTACATTCCCACTCAGCTGCCATAACAGATTGAAGGAAGAGAGGAGACAAGAAAAAGGGAGAAAAGGCAAGAGTCCCTCCTGAGTGTAGCTTTAGCTGTTAGCATCTGCAACTTAGCACAGTTGCGTTCAGTTCAGAGGACTTAGCGAGCTAAAATCGCTGCTAGAGCTAGTTTTCAGTTAGTGTGTTGAGCCAGGTGAGTTGTCAGTAGAGGTGAAGCACAGAACGCAATGACACATGTGACATAGTCATGAAAAGTCTGATGTTGTGCTGATAGATATGTGACCATGTGCTATGCTATGCTAGCATGTCCTGCCATATGTATGTGACACACAAATTTGAAGATCTGATTCTCAGAAATCATATTTATGGCCTAAATATGTATTAATGCTTTACAAAATAACTAAAATTATCACATTTTCTCACACTTACAGAGCTCATGAAAAACTACAAGTAAGTACTACAGCGTAACGTAACGTGGCGGAACATCAGCAAGATGTCTGAAGCCCTCTGAAGCTCAAGCAGCACATAGGTGATGAAAGGAAGATTTTGTTAATGACTATACTCAGCCACGCTTCAATATGAGACAAGCTGCCAGAGGTTGAACGCTCCTCCTGTTCCTGTGGGATAAACATGGACTATTGTCAGACTGATTGGTCATGTGACCTTCTCCACCGCTGCTCGTGGAGACCACGCCAGATTCAATCAGTGGGCTGGTGCTGGTTTTTCAGCCCGATGGCAGTTTTTAAAGTGATTATTATCCCAAATTAAACTACACAGTGAAATGACTTTTCGGTGATTTATGGGACTGAGATTGTGATTTTTCAGAGCAGTAGTGATTATTTCGTCCCGCTGCTTCTCAAGTTTCTCAACAATCAATATTTGGAAAATTTCATTTGAAACCAGTTGTTTTAGAGGCCTCAGAGACTGGCGTTAACTAAACATTTGTTGGAAATTAACCCTAAAAGGCATCATAACATGAGCTTGGTTACTGCAGATATTTTCTGCTATTCGGTTGTCTGACTGGTCGTGGAGCTCTACAGTATCAGACACTTGATGATGAGACAGAGTCCCAGGAACATGATGATGCACAGGCAGGAGAAATGGAGCGATAAGAGGAGCAGAATATCTCCCAGGAGGCTGTTCTCCCTGGGATGAGGCAGACCGACAGTAGGCTGAGTCGGTAGTGGATGATGAGGGGGCGGTGCCTGTGGCATCTCGCAGTGGACACCGGTCCAGCCCTGGTAGCACTGGCAGGTAAACTTGTGCTTCATGTCCAGGATGTCGTGGTTGTTCAGGTGACCGCTGACATGGAAGCGGCGGCCCGTGGGTGCCAGGTTACGGTGGATGTGAAAGAAGCGTGGGTTCAGGTGAAGGTAAGCACCAGAATCCAGACTTTTACGAATGCACCTGCCGTTCTTCTTGCACAGCGCTTTGCTGCACAGTTTGGCTGCAGAAGTGACATTGACAACATAATGGCCCAGCAGACCGTCGATGTACTTCTTCACTGTGAGGCAGTTTCTCTGCAAGAGAATGAGATTTAAGTCACTGACATAACACATCCCACCTTTTGACAAAAAAACAAAACAAAACACATTTTAATAACACAAACTCATCGTTTACCTGAGATCTAGCATATTCTGATGAGCCCCACAGAACGACACCTGAGGCTCCCAAAGCAGCGCTTTCTCCGATGGTGTGAACGAGATCGCTCTGAAACAGGAACAGATGGTACAACAATCATTGTCTGTGTCATACCAATTCAAGTTAAAACAAACTACTAAGAAATTGTTGCCATCTAAGCATTTGTTTTATTAGTTGGTAGATGTTTGTTCTGGATAGAAATGAGTCTGATCTGAAGGAGCACGGTTCCTCACAAAACAGTCTCAACTTACCTCTGAAAGAACCACAAAGGTGTAAGCATAGAATGGTCTGGAATAGACAAACACAGGTAATGAGAAGTCTGTGCGGGCAATAGACGCGATCCTCATGGCCTCCTTGACACGATAGTGGACAAACTTGACGGTGTTGTGAGAGGACTTCAGCTCATAGTCCAAGTAGATGGACGGATAGAGAGCTGTGCTTTCCTTCCAGAGCCACATCAGATGGTCGTTACGAACATGCTCAACGTTGGGGCATTCGCCTGTGTACCCTTGAGGGTGCTGCTTGTACCCGTAGTTGTAGCAGTCTGGGAACAGGTAAAACCCCCACAAACCATCTGGCCGGCGGCCCTCAGCCAAGGCCAGGGTCAGGTTCATGAAGGCCTGTCCAGCCTTCTCAAAATTTTCCTTTGCTTCCTTCTCCACTTTGCTTTCTGGCCAGTTAGGGTGAAGTTTACGGATCTGTTCTTTAGACCTGTTGCGGTAGATGTCCTTGGAGCCCCAGTTTCGGACCCACTGAGGCCTCCAGTTCTCCCAGTCAATGACACCCAGGCCCCGAAAATCCTTGTGGGGGATCAGTTTGTCAATGTCAGCTCGGGCCTTGCTCAAGTGTTTGGAGATGCTCTGGTTCTGCGGCAGTCCACCGTTGATCGGGACCCCAGAGTTGGAGTAATATGGATAATATCCAAGATGGCTGTGGTAAAAAATGGTGACATTTGGTCCACTGAGCGTTTCATTGAGGTTTGCGACTATGTCGAAAATGCTGAGATCCAGGTCCACTTTGAAACGAAGGCGGCAGGACTCTGTGGGAGCGTTCCAGACCACAACAAAAGGCCGGTGAGGGATTAGTGGCGCCCGGGCAGGCTTCATCTGGTCGGCCTGAACACGGGGATCCACCCTAGCACCTATCCACAAGACCAGGACCAGGAGACGCATCCCCATCAGTGCCATGTCCCCCGATTCCTCATGGAGCAATTAATGTCTCTGTGCAAGCAGAGGAGAAAAACTGTGTGTTTATAGAAAGAAATGCATTAAGAGCTTCACTGAGCAGAGACAATCAAGCAGGCCTGTGAGAGGACACATGAGTGATGATCACTGAGGTGCTCCAAATTCCTCAACACGGCAAAACACAAATCGCCTCTGTTCTCAGAGGTCACATAACAGTGATGAAGGGTCTGTGCGCTTAAATCCCTGAAGTACCTGAATGGTTTTTTTCCCTCAAAAAAAATCATTTAAAACAAATAAGAACCCTAACATGAGACACTTGCACCAAAAATATATGTTAGATTTGTTGTTTTTTTTTAAACTGGGGTTTGTGCATGTAAAGCATGTAACATTTGTGCATGTTAATAGAAGCGGTTTTCAAATGCACTGCCCCGGTTTGAATTAAAAGTCAAGTTTACTTTAGCTACATATTTTTTTTTTATTCTTACAGTTGGACAATTGGCCTCTTGTTAAATGTCAGTATTTTACTGTTTACTGTTTTTTAACTGGGGTTTGTGCATGGCACATTTGTGATCAATCAGTGGTTTTCAAATTCAGTACGCTCTGTGAATGCATCACCTGAGCTACGTGGGAGGTGACGCGTCAAAAGTTTGTTTGGAGCTGCAACGCCTCTCACGATGGCTGCTGGGGATGACGCTAAGGAAAGTGTCACTACGACAACAGTTAAAACAGAAGACGAGTGAAATTAAATGCTGAGAAGAAGAGCTGGCAGATTTGTCAACAAGTAAGTTGTGGCACTTGTGGGAGAAGCTCGGTCGCTTTCTACTAACCAAGCTAGCTGCTAATGTTGATTAGCAGGATTATTTTGCTGTATATTTAACTTTACAGTAAATTTTTATTTTTATCTCAAAATTCAGGCTGCAAATGAGGATATTGTTGTGTGAACTGTGAAATAAGGCATTTTGCATATGACTCACAAACTGTTCAGACACTTGTGTTCATTGGCTTAATTGTAGCATAGAAGCTAGGTCCAGCTAATTACTACATTTAATTCAGTTGTTGTTTTTGTTTTTTTAAGTAGGGACCGTGCAGGTTTACATATGATCATTTTCACTCATTGCCATTAATGTGACACATGTCTTGCATGTTCTATAGCTTTTGTTAGTTTCCATCTTCTGTTCCTAGTTTGGCTTTTAGTAAAAGTAAAGAAAGGGGGGAAAAAAGTAATAGAAAACAAAAATACAACAAACTTCAATACATTTTCAAGATGCAAAGTTACATCCTATTTACAACTTATAATTAAAATAATTTCCTGTCAGGAGTTGTTAAAAATGGAGCCATTTGTGTTTTTGTGAAAACCGTCATATCGTCCACATTTCAGAACCCTGACCACCCAAAGGAGACTATCAACCTCACATGTACAATGTTACCATGTTGCTCCCCAGGTGATCACACAGAAATGTGAAGAATGTCGTGGAATGTGTTTAAAAGTTATTTTAAACATGCCATGAAGACAAGTGGGTAGATTAACTTCCTTATTAGGAGAAAAGACATGAACACACAATGAACCTGCACGTTTGTTTGCAGACTGGATTCAACTGTCGTCATTACAAGAGGCCGATGGGAAGCAAGCAACCAGGAATTTAAGTAAGATTTTTTTTCTGTGTAAAAAACTGACACTATGAAGCAATTGAGAACAGAACTTTTCACATGACTGGAAACTACTAGGGGGGAAATGACACTTAAAAAGGCCAAAGACAGTGGACAGTTGCATCACTGACTGTGTTCTCGTTGTTGGGAAAAAAAAATCTTTTCAAATGTATATTTGCATGTTTCCCCTTTTCATCTGTGTGTGAGCTGGAAATAATTGCACCGTGTGCTTGCCAATGCTGCAACCTTCCAATAAATTTGGCTAAAATCTGGCCATTAGTTTGTACAGAATCCGGCTAACAGACCGACGACCTCCTTGGGGGGGTAACTGAGTGCATGTCAGGCAGAAATTCACTAAAAGAAAAGTGTTCAGTCAGCGTTTGCAGTTGTAATGAAATGGGATTTATTTTTGGAGTTTTTTTTGTCATGTAGACAATATCATCTTACATTACACCAACAAACATTTGATTTATGGTTTTTATTTTCGTCTCTTTATGTAACATCGCTCCATTCCATCCTCATCTAATTGCTCCTGGCGCCCCATCATACACGAGTAATTCACATTTCGATTTTTCCAAACTTGTGAGAAAGGCCTGGCTATTGGGAAACGGCTGTAGTTGCCTTCAGGGCGCCATGGAAAATCTCCCATCATTCTCTGCAGGATTATAACCAGAGCAGGGGAGCAGGAAACCACCAGCCGTTTGGGGCTTCTCCAATCTTTCATCTGGGGAGGTGCTGGCCTGGAACTGATATTTTCCGACGGCTTTAATGGCACGAGAACTGTACAATGGCAGGATGTGAGGGGAATGAAGAGGCACAAAGACAGAGTTGAAAACACAAATTGTTGAAATGTTTGCTCATAAGAACCTTGTAATTAATACAAAAGTCTGGAAAGCGTCAGGCTTGCACGAGTTTCATAATCCTCCCAGCTGGATGCGTTTTCTGCCCATCGTGATCCAAGACTAACAGAGTGCGGTGAAGCCACTCAGGCTGTCCGCAAAACCACCAAAAGGCCCAGCGCCTCTTGAACTCCAGACCACAAGACAGACCCCCCAAACACAAGTCTGAGCTCACACTGACAGAGATGGGCTTTGAGTTCATTTCATACACGAAGAGACGGTGACAAACGACATCCAGATGAGGAGGGCAACGTCCACCAGGGTCCCGACTAAGATAATCAGACTTTTACAATGATTGCTATTCAGTACTTTGCTCAAACTGGCTTTGCCGCAGCGCCCTCTCCTGGCCCTTGAGGTAATCAAAGTATGCCGGCACATTTATTTCAGGTCAGGATCATGCTGCGTTCAATCCCGCTGCGTGTCACTTTAACCTCCCTGCGATTCCATACACCTGTGAACAAATGACGCTCTGTTTAAGGATTTTTTCCAAACTTTAATCAACACTCGCAACAGTTCCACATCCGGCAGATGTGACGCAGCTCTGGATGAAAAACATGTACAGTGCAATTTGGAAAGTATGGCATGAATTAGAAGTTAATGATCCAGATTTAACGGCGAAGTACCAGAGAGTCATTATTATGGAGTGCGTGTGTTTTATTGGGCTGGGGGGTTAAAACCGCAGAAACTCTTGAGTCAAATGGGCTGTTTCACTCAACCACCAAACATGTCCAACGATTATGAGGAGTTATAAAGAAATGAGACCTTTTAAAAAAAACAAAAAAATAGGCAAATGAAATTGCCTGATCTGAACAGCTGAAGGAGAATTAATGCTGCACTGATAACAACACTGGTACGCTCAACTGGTCGGACGCCCAGGTGGTGGACGGAGAAAGGGTTGGCCACGTCTCATCTGGCTGGGGAAAGTGTCTGGTGTTTAGCAGAAGGAGCTGGAGAGCACTACTGGGGAGTCTGGTTGTCTTGGGACAGCCATCAGGCCTGATTTCTGCTGAAGCAGCAGGAAGGAGGATGGGGGTGGGGTGCGGTGTTCATCTGGATATTTCCACATCCCACAATTTTTTTTATCCAGTTTAGTTTTCTCCTCACCTTCATTTTTTTGACGCGTTTATCTGTCTGTTTGCAAAATAACTCAGAAAGTTGTGAACAGATTCTAATGAAATGTTCAGTAATTGTTGCCAGTGGATCAGGACCAGATGATTAAATGTTGGTGGTGTTCTAGAACCATCTGGATCCAGGAATCTGTTGAAGGATTCTTCCTCATTGTCAGCATCTGTGTCTAGAACTCCACAATAGCAGCAGTGGACTGTCTCTGTGGTCCAGTGGTTAGTGGGTCTGTCTGTTAACACAAAGGTAGGGGGTTGGAGCCCACCCATGGATGGAGGGTGGGTTTTACCCTTGAAACAATCAGGGAAAGCTAGAGTTCCGAATTTGTAACAAGGTCTGAGCTCCACCAGTGCTTTTCTAGTTGAAGTAATTAACTTGAGTTGTCCAGCTCATGTGCAGATTGTGTTGTTTTCTTGATGACATTTTCATCTCGTCCTACTTTCAGCAAAAACTAATTTCTGTAAAATTCTGTCGTTCTGTGTCAACGGTCGAGAACTCGCAGCTCGTTCAAACGCCGACTGGCCTCTTTGTGTGAAGCAGAGCTCGTTATCCACCATCCACTGACATGGTTCAAGTCCCAGGCTTTGTCACGTCCCAATTAAATCGTTTTCATGCTTTACTTTCCAGATGTTATTTTGTTATTTTTACCAACAACGACGCTCAGACCTTTACCAGTTAGCCCCACGTACCTGCAAGGTGACAGTGACTCACTGTTGCATATCGGACCTGCAGCTGCACCAGTTTGTAGTGAAGAGAAAAATGTTTAATTATAAATTGACATACCATCCTTTCAATGCTGACCGATCAAGATGTCCGCTTTGATGTCCTCATTCCTTCACACTGTAAATGTCCCATAATGACCATTGCCCATCTGATAAGCTTTGGGAATCTCACTCTTGTCCCTGTCACCCCCCCCCCCCCCCCCCCCCCGTC
>CAAKHB010000422.1:7251-17304 GCA_901007665.1 Aeoliscus strigatus | reverse complement strand
GTTGGGAGGGGGGGGGGGGGGGGGGGGGGGGGGGGGGGGGGGGGGGGGGGGGGGGGGGGGGGGGGGGCGCGGTCAAGGGAAGTGAAAATCTCAGATTATTGTATCTTAATGAGGTTTGCTGATCTGCTTTGTCACCCGGCTTGCTGCTGCAGCAGAGGCAGCTGATTTAACATGGTTGATCATCGAGAGCAGTAATGTGGGTCAGACAACGGCCCAGCCATTGACAGGCGTGCAAAGGCACATGCACGCACACCCATAGTCAAAGAGCAACAGCTGGGAGCTGGCCACCTGACCCTCCAGGTCACATGCCCACATGCTTTTCATGCATGTGCCTTCGTAACCCCTCAGTGTCTACTTACTGCCGCAGAAAATAACCGATCCTCGCCTCTCCGGCTACAAGCTTCTTGAAATGAATCCCGATCATGCGAGGCGAAGCAGGTTGCGCTGGAGTCAACCTGCTCGCCCCCTGACAGCCTGCTGAGGTAGAGACAGCGGTGGGGGCAGCATTTCAAAGCAAAGTGCAGTAAAAGAAAACATCAGAATGATAGATGGACCAGAGAGGGATTGGGGGGGTGGGCGGTTTAACAGCGATAGATGCTTCAAATCCCTGTAAGTATGTCACTCAAACACCCACTCGCTCTACTGTCCCTCTCACTGGGACGTTAAATTTAGGATTAATATCCCTGTTCTCTGGCCACGTGATACAGGAAACTTGTGTAAGTGTTAACCAGTACTGGACAGACGAGAGAAACGGGAGCAATTGTGTTTTTTATCATGTAAAAATCTGCAAATGTTCTGGTTTGTGTCTCTTTATTGCATTTTGTCATTAGTTAGAGCAGAGAACAAAAACACAAAATGAAAACTATCAGGTGTTAATCATCCTCAAAGCCTCTTCTGCCGTCCCTAAAATGTACAAGAGACAAGGAAAAGAAAACCAAAAAAGGTTGGTGGTCTGCTGTCTGTCGGCTGAATGAACTGCAAAATGTCTGCAGTGTGTGTGTGTTGCTACGCTGAGAGCTGAATAAGATGGGCGGGTGGGAGGACATTTTAATTTGTCACAAATTTCGTGGCCCGGAATAAACAGTGTTGTTTTCTGGCCTCCACTAAACAATTATTTTAAGGGATCTAAAAAGAGATTTTTTTTTTTTATTTTCCTCTTGTTTTAATGCGCTTGTAACTGGAGTACTTTTTCCATCCCCTTTGTCCTCTGGGAGCTGTGTTAGTCCTCCGAACAGCAATTAATTTGGCAGGAGGAATGTCGATATTTACTGGAGCTGGCATTTTGTTCAGTGGGATAACCTTTGAAGCCCAGGCTGCTGACTTCGAAGGCAAAGTCTGGGAACATTTAATCCTCGTGCTCGCACCCATTCGGTGGGACACCTACGTCGTTATTATCGCCTGTCAGAGATTCATCAAATTTTATGGCTTTTCGTAGTCTTGTTTCCCTCCCTGTCCTCTTGTCTGTCTTTTCTTTTTGTATGTGTATATACATAAAATGATAATGATAACATGATAACACATCACATGTTCATCCACGTACAGCTCCAACATTCGGACTGACAATAAAACAGAGCATCTCCGTGTGTACGGGTACTCACAGCTCATACCGACCCCAGCTCCAGGTCAAATATCACAGGTGAAGGGCGCGTTGCTTGCGCAACTTCCTGTCCGTCGCTCGGAAAGCATTTGGAATGCAGTTTTACAGTCGGGCTTCAGCTTTCCGACCTGAAGGCCTTTTTCTATTTCTATCCCAAAGTCAATGGCCGGTCATTCACCGCTGTCACTCGGAACGAGCTGCAGCTGCTCGCACAGCTGAAGGCTTTGCTGCTACCTCCTTTAATCTACCTTTGACACACTCACCCTGTCACCCCTTAAACTCTTACACATACACACACTCCAGACTGTGCACATTTGCTTCCCATTTACCCTCATTCCAAGCATATTGATTGACTCAGCAATCCTGGGAGCGAGGCCAGCACATGAGCAAGGAGGATTCGATCATTTCTTGAATTTCATTCTTGTGTTGTCTCGCACTGGAGGGCGTTAACACCCGTGTGGTGTCTGAGTTACCTGTGTGCTTCAGACCGTGGGCGTCAGTTTGGTTTGAAGTGTGGTGGGGGCACAGACGCGTTCGCCACACTGACCCGTTCAGCGACACCGATGCGCCGGACTTGACATTTGTCAACGGATGTAGATGGCTCAGGACTCACGTTCAGAGTGTAAATCTATCCACAGTGAATCACGATCGGTGATCCGTCTCTGTTCGGTTCCTGCTCCGTCTCTGTTCTCTCGCTTGTCTGTGACAAAAACGTACTGGAACTGGGTCGTGGAAAAGATCCATGACTGCACCGACGCCACTGTCGTCCTAATGGTTTCATAATGTCATTTAAAAGAAAAAAAAGCAGTGTGTACAGAATGAATCTTGACTAAAAGTGGTGGGTACACGTCCCCATCGTCACCACCGGAAACCGACTCCTATGCTTCAGACAGTTCTGTCACTCTGAGAGTTCACGTCCACTGCCTCGTCATCTTTATGGCCATGCCCCCCCCACCACCCCCCCAATCCAGAACCAGCAGCTCGCAGCTGGATTCAGTTAAGCTCCATCAAACCACAAATATTGGACGAACATTTTGGAGGATTTTAAAGACAAATGTTTCATGTTTCAACGACCATCTACCATTGGATTCTCTGAGGTTCTGTGGTATTTTTAGCTTGGTTAGCCTAATGTTTTGGGTTTTTTTTTGCATTAGTGTCTCGACCATTTTTGTCTGTGAAAAACTGTTGCGAGTCCCAGACCAATCTGCAGAACCGTGGTCCCTGTGTTTGCTGTTGTGTTGTTGCTAGGTTGGATGCTTCCGCGGAGGGCTTGACTTCATTTCTGTCCATGTTTGGACATGTTTGAATCAGGCGTCAAAGGGGCTGTGACAGTCCAGAGCTAATGGTCCATCAGGGGATGAGATTCATGCTCCATGTTTTTCAGAGAGGGAGGTGAGTCTTGGGGGTGGCGGTGTTTAGGGTGGGGGTTGTGGTTGCAGTAGGATTTCCACAGCTCCGGCTATCCAGGCTAGGCAGAGGCGTTTCTCTAATCCTCTTAGCCCCACTCTAGCACACAGCCTACCCTCTCTTCCCTCCGTGATCAGACTCCCCTCGCTTTGAAAAAATTCACACTCTGGGACCAGTGGCCACACTGACATGCGCCGCAATTTGGTGTTCCGCCTCTTTGCTCGATTTCATTTCTCTTATCTGGCCAGAACACCATTACACAAAGGGACAAAAACGGCCAGACGCAAGCCGACGGTTGCTCACGTCGCTCTCGCTCCTCCTCACTCGTACTCCACGTTCAGTGGAGGTATGCTAGTAGATCAGTGTGTCAGCGAAGCCGTAATCTACTTGGCCACTACGGCTCTGGAGGATGGCAGATGGGACGGATATTCCAACCCGCCATCTGGACAACCCGGCATGGACGAGATGCGGCCGTGGCCTAGTGCAGAGTGAGATCAGGGGATTACTCTTCTTCCCACTGTCCCAGCAGCGCAGCTATTTGTACGGACATGTCAAATAATGACAGTGTGACCATGTGACCAGCACTGACATCCATCAAGCTTGTATTGTACTGCAAGTACGAGAACAAGGGGGGATCCAGCTGTGTCTTATGTAGGTTTGACGTCACCGACTGACTTTCTGGATTTGGTTTAGAGTGCATGAACATGCGGTGAATTAATGCACTTTTACCCTCCCTCGCTGACCGTAGGAATTATTTTACGAGTAAACTTTTGGTAGGAACCTTTGACTTTTCCTTCAGATGTCCAAGACTTTCCAGCACAGCCCTCCTTGTCTCACACTGGGGGGGTGGTGTGTGTGTGTGTGTGTGTTGGGGGGTGGGGGGGGAGTGTTCCTGCCACCGCAAATAAAGCCGTTTTTTCCAGGTATTCTGATGACTGCATGAAAAAAGGACTAGGACTGAGGAGCAGACGAGCCGGAGACTAAAAAATGAAGAGAAAACAAACGTTTGGCTGTTTCATTCTGACATTAAACTGAGAAGGCCAACATGTGACTTGAAGGGGAACACTGTGTTCAGATATATCCGTACACAAACTGTGTGGAAGGGAGTCGGAGAGGGGAGGGAAAACACTCTAGAGAGAGAGACTATGATCGAAGAATGTAAGGGAGGAAAGGAATACACGCATAGTTTCAGACTGCTGAGGTGGCTGATGAAAAACATTTGCAGAGCTTTGCAGAGTTCAATGGTCAGATCGCTTGTGATTTTTTTCTTTTTTTAAAGAAAAGCTGTGATTTATCCCCATGTTTTGGTTGTTCATCATTCACAATTCACTGCTACACTCAGAATCTGACATCCCCATATGGAGCCGTGTCTTTGATTTAGAGGACCAGTTTGGATTTAGCACCAATGAACAAATGCTACATACAATGGTCCATAGTTTTTTCCCGCCGAAGCCTAACAAAAGAGACTCCAGGTGCAGGTGGAGCTGAAGTGCTGACATTGGTGGTTGAATTGTTTGCAAATGAGCATCGGCGAGGAAACCCGGGCTAAGAGGGCCGAGATAAAGGACAACGGGAGCATCTTAACTGACGGTTCACAGGCTCTGCTCCATTAAGTCCAGTTGGTCTGCTTCCTCCCTCTCCTTGTATTTCCGTCTCATAAAGGATCCTCTCCTTTCCACCTCTTCAAATGTCCTCGATGGGGTCACGGCGACCCCTCCGTCTCCCCCTTCCATCTATGGCAGTTCCCTTTCTCTTTTTTTCCATCTCCAGTGAAAAGCACATCTGGACAAGCATTTATTTTTCCTGAACAGCGGGCCATCACTTCCTCCGTGTTCTGCCCGCCTCTCGGTCTGGTCGTAATGCCCTCCAGAACATGTTTACGCCACATCAGGGCACACTGAAGTCTGTGTCTGTTTCTGGCCGCGAGGCCAAACTGCTGTGCGTGCGTTCTGGCCAGACAACAATGGAACGAGTGTGTTTGGCTCTCTTGCATGTGTGCGACTAAAACAATTGATCCTGAAGCCCCTTTTTTTTCCCCCGCTGCCTTTCATTAATGTTGCTGTTGGTTCGGAAGAGGCATTCCACATGTGAGGAAGTGACACATTGGCTTTTGATCACTGTTTTCATTACTACACAGTACTTACTCACACCCCCCTGCTGTGCTGGAGGAATATAAGGAATATAATATAAGCCAACAACTGGACTTTGAATTAGAACTTCTTCCGCTTTATGTTTGATGGATTATCGATGAATTTAGAAGTACATGTCTGAGCCTCAAACGTTCCCCTTGTTTATGAATTTGAACTGATAACATGTTACGGAAACTCAGATTCCAGCTGTGAAGATGATGGATGAACGTAAGCGCCGTATCTTTGGTCGGTATTTGGCCGTCCAACAACCTCCTCCTCCAACCCAATGAACCAGATGCAACCACATGTGGATAACATGCTTTACATTATCCTGATTTCAAATGACATCTTAATATTTGGTGTAAAAAAATAACAATCCAATTTGAAAAGGGTCAAATTAAAGTAAAATGAAGTGGGGGGGCACACACTGTAACACAATACTTCATTGATTTCAGCTGATATTAACATCCAAACTGGGTTAAACAAACTTTTACTTTGTGCTACAATCTCAGACAAAGATACTTTTTTGTGTTTTACATCAGAGAGATTCTGGGGAAATTTATCGAAGGACTCGTCATCCACAATTTATGTAACATCATTCAGCTGTGTAACACTGGTTAATGCTGTGTCGGCTGTTCACATCCGGCCGATCCAAGCGCTGCTGCCTCATTCATAACACAAACTGCTCCCGCTGAGGGAAGCCGTCAGAAGTTGGGCTGCGCTTTGAAGCAAATGTTTGAGGATTTGAACGTATGAATGTTTCTGAAGATTTCAGAAGGTTCACTCGTGTTTATCTGTTCGCCTCGAGACAAAATCAAAGCGAGTAACCTTCTTTTTTCATTACAAATGGTTTTGGATGTCCTCGGAGGATAACTATGCACCCAGCTCCACTTCTATGGCGCTGTTTCTGCTGCAATTAATTATCGCTGCCTGTCCTCAGGCGCCGGCACAGTTTGAATGATGCTGCCTGCGACAATGTATCGATGAATAACTGACTGCTTATCAGGTTAGGCTAAATAAGCTTGTGTGTTTTCTGAAGAAAAACATCAAAAGTTTCTCACTTAAGCTTCTTAAAATGTTTTTTTCAGGAAACGACAGTCACATTTTTCTGTCGTTTTAGAACACGAGGACATCACACCCTTCCTTTCTTCTTTGCACTGGTTACTTCTTAGTGTTTGAGTCGATTTTTTTTTTCTCCAGATTCTTTTAACGACTTTCAAAGGCCAGAGTGGTTTGGCCCCCGAGCCTTATTTGTGATCTTTTACCTCCCCACATGCCGTCCCGTGCCCTGAGGTCCTCAGATGTTCTGGAGATCTCTAACACCAGGCTAAGAACTAAAGGTGATAGAACCCCCCCCCCCAGCAGGGCCCCAGAGAGGAGAAGGATGGCTAAGTCCATTGTTTCTTCTTTTTATCAAACTTATCTTTCCTTGGATCCTTATTGTTGTATTGCTGCATTTTCTATGGTGTTTAATTTTTTAAATGTATATATATATATATTCTATTTATATAATATTAACATCACCCTGAGAGTTATAGATCAACTGCTTCTTGTGAAAGTATCACTATTGTTGTCCACCTTCATTCATATTGTTAAAGTCTACAAACTTTGGCCGACACCTAGTCGAAAGTGCCAAACAAGTCGTTTTGAGTGACTTGATCAGGAATCAACCACTGGGGCTCCCTCAGACTGATGTGCTTGCGGTTTCCGAGAAAATCGCGAGAAACAAGCAAATTTTCCCATTATTGCAAATGAATGGGATGTGAAGGAAAAAGGTGATTGCAGGACCACTTGTCACTCCACCCCAGAGACTACATATCTACATGCTCTGGGAATCAGTGGGGATTCCTGAGGACCTTGAAAGAAGTTTGAGGGACCACAATCTACTACTGCTTCCTCTCACTCCACCCCCCCAAACAACCCATGAGGAAATTATTGGTTATTTGTTAATCCACATGATCAGACTGCTGGTATCTAATCGTGCTGGTCAAACTGACGCCGACGTCTTGCGGGCAGTTTTGTCCTGGCGGCGCCTCTTGCACCTGCAGACAAACATTTCCTCTGCCTGAGCCCGGCCAGCACCTCCACGGTGTATAGCAGCGCTTTCACCCTCCCCTCGGCTCCCTTCTCATCTCCCAGCTCCTTTCATCTGTCAGTGGCCCCCACTGAGTCTCTGCCAGTTCACATTCTGCAGCACTTAAATAGGGTGAGAGAGGGTAAAAGGCAGGAGGCTTAACTGTCTGTGCCAGCCGCAGTCAGCTCCACAGCCAAGGTGCCAATGTGAGGGATAACTGTTGTCTCACGGATGATGGAATTTCCTGAGCTCAGCGGCGGCTGTTGAAGAGCTTAGTAAAGAAAAGGGAGGGAAAAAAAAACCCAAACACATGGACTTGCCCGCATAAACACCCATTACTGACACAGGACACAGTCGACAGAGAGAGTGTGACGTTGCTTCTGTTTCCATCTGATTGTCACCTCTTTATTCTGACTGCAAATGGAATGCGAGTGGAACAGCAGGGATTAGAAGGTCCCATGTTGAAGACATCATGAAACGAGGCCCGTGGCGTCTTCAGCTCCTGGCTCCCGCCTTCTGGCAGGAGAGCCCCCTATAAAGCAGACCTATTAAAACACCGCCCCCCCCCCCCGTGGAATTAGGCGAGTTAATCAGAAGCAGAGCTCTGGATGGAACCAGGAACTGAACGCTCAGACCACACTGCACTGCTGCTGGATTCTGGAGCTTCGGAAGCTTCGAAACCCAACAGTGGGGGCTCGACCCACCTACCGGCAAATGCAGTCCTGAACATGCACACCAGATCTGGAGGCAATTTAGCTTTGTGCCCGGTATGTATGTTTTGAACCAGGCGCCGTCAGCGTCAGCAGCTACACCACAGCGCTTTCATAATGAACCGCACATTGCTGCGCCGGTGCGTCGCTCGCGACTGTCTGCTGGGAGAAATATGGCCCGGTTGCATAACATCACTCCTCCGCTCCGCTCTGTGTTTTGCCGCAAATGTGTGCTTGGCTCGGCTCCCCTGTCGAATCTCAGGGGGGGTCCATGTCTGCAGAAAAACCTTCCCCAGCTTTCACAGGCGTATGACCAGCTTCTTCTAGTGTTGCTTTGACATAATTTCCGGGTGAAAACTGAGTCACACTTATATTGCATCGGTAGGTTGGATGAAACGCCAGTTTCAAAGCCGGCTTCTGCAGACTCCCCTTGGAAAAATGGACATTTTTTAAATTTTTAGAAATGATTTTTAGATATTTCTAACGAATGACTTCAGCATTGATCTTCAGTTCAAACCACTGAAAGCCCCCCAGGATCCAATCAGTACATCAGATCGTGTCCTGCTGCGTCTCTGTTCTCTTGCTTGTCTGTGACAAAAAAAAATTAAGTACCGGAACTTTGTCGTAGAGAAACACCATGGCTGAACCGACTCCACTATCGTCGTCATAGTTTCATGTTGTCATTAAAAAAAAAAGGTTGGTACTGAGTAAACCTTGATGATAAACCTGTCCTCCCTGAAATCACAGACTGAAAACGTGAGTGAAAAATAATGAGCAGATCCGTTCACTTTCAGTCACGAACGCTTGAAGTAAACAAAGAAAACACTAAACGATCTCATCACGGTACTTCCACGTCCGCTGAGCAAAAAAATGTTCAAAATGTGATTTCTGGCCGAAAAAAGTGAGTGGAAAAGTGTGTCAATCTTATCAGAGTTACTGCGGTAACAAGATCCGTTCACTTTTAGGCGGTATTGCTTGAAGTAAACAAAGAAAAACACAGATAACTTGGGGGGAAAAAGACGGCGAGATTCAGCGGAGCAACGTAAACAGACGGATGCAGAAGTAAACGCCCGCAACAACGTAGGGCGTCCGTGTTCTGTGTGCTAATAAGCTAACACTGCGTGCCACCATATTGAATTCTGAGTTGGACGGAGAAAAAGACACAGACTGCAAGTGGAGCCCACTGTTGGCGTTGATGGTTGGACTTGCACTCAAACCCTCCTCTCCGTTTGTCCGTCACGTGTCTGTGTGGGGGGGTGAGTCAGGCGGCGTGTCCCAGTCCATCCGGTCAGAGGCCAGAGGCCAGCGGGGCTGTGGGACACGGTCAGGAAGCCTCTGGACCTTCCCAGGATGTAGCTGTCAGCTGACCCTCCTCTGGGATGGCAGAGGACTAGATAGGAGGGGGAGGAAGGGGATTTAGGAGGTGTGGATGGGGCAGGAGGCCGATGTCGACTTTGAGAAGCTCTGTTAAAAAACATGAAAGAGCCCACATCGCCGTCCGTCTGTCGCCATCTCCCCTTCAGTCGCTGCTTTAAGAGCTGATTCACAGCTGTGAGCGTCTAAACGGTGTGGATATGACAGACGGAGCCCCCAGCACATCGGTTCCACATGGGAACTCAATCGCTTCCTTCTGGTGCTTAACGCCTGGGTGTGATACAGCTGGATGACCTTTCACATCTACCACCACCGCCCCCCCCCCTTTCCCACACCGTCACATATTTATGTCTCCTGCAAAAGACATAACAGCCTTCTTTTTGTCAGGAGCATTGACACAGTCCAGGCCATGTCCGTACGTACCAAAACAATCTATTTTTCCAAATGCAGGCTGTAGTTCATACTCCTGGCCTGTAGATGGTCCTGAAATTCACCAAAAAACGGAGATGATGCGGTGGAGCGTCTGCTCAGCATATAGAACCATCCAAAATGCATTTTTGACGGTAAAAAGTGAAGAGAAAACAGTGTCTCAGTCTGATGTCAGTGTCTATCCCCTGAAGTTAACGAAGAAAAACAGAGAACCGCAATAAAACCAAAGACGGTGGCGAGATGCTGCGCGCTACTATAAGACAGCCAGACGCAGAAGTAGAACTACTATCTTATAAGACGTCGGGGGGGGGGGGGGGGGGGGAAGGAGGGGGG
>CAAKHB010000417.1:1040-31206 GCA_901007665.1 Aeoliscus strigatus | reverse complement strand
TTGTATTGTCAACGCGGTGTTGTATCCAATCCAGTTCCAGTGCTGTGGGAATACTGGATGAATCTTTCTCTCTCTCCACACCCTTCCCTCCCTCGACTCCTCTCCTTCCCCGTATCTCTGGAAGTGGAGCCAGTTGCTAGGTAACAGTTAATTGTCAAGAAGTAGTTACATGTGTTACAATGCATCGCGAGGTTGTCGTCGATGTCGAGGAGGGAGCAAGAACGAAAAAAAAGATGGCTGAGAGAGAACACGGAGCAGAGAATGTTTGTTTTTGAGATAAAACAGACATAACTGATTAACAGATTAGTCAGCGTGTGTGTGTGTGTGCGTGAGTGCGTGTGTTCCGCCTCCTCGACTGTGCACGTTCGATCTTATCTATACATAAGGCATCACTACGTTCTCAAACCTGCTGCTTTCTTTAAATAACTCCTGTTGCTGGATGAGGATTTCAGATGTGTGTGTGTGTGTGTGTGAACTCGTATAGCTATGTTAGTGAGACCTGACTGGAGTTTTCACCAAACCGAATGAGAACATTCTGGGAATGTGAGGACATTCTGACTGGTCCTAACTCGCTGACGTCCCTGGAGATGTCAACTCAAGGAATGAGACATTTGGGTGTAGGTTCAGGTTCAGGTGGGATCCTCAATCTGTCAATGAGTGTCACCACCGTTAGACAAGAGTGGTGTGTGTGTGTGTGTGTGTGTGTGTGTGTGCGAGGGGCTTTTCTTTGATCTCTGCTGATGGATTCGGTTTGTCCACACACAAACTTTCCATCATGATCCTCATTCTTCATCGGTGCAACCGTGGTCATTTTAAAACTCTTTCTCCCTCCGTCTGGTCGACAGACACACGTCTGTCACGGTGAGTAACAACAATCACGACTGAGAGTCTCGTTTATGATAAGATCGGGATGAGAGATGAGAGAGCAGACGAGTCTCAGCGATGTGATGACTGACATCAGATCAGTGGGGTGTAAAATGATAAAAAGGACACACATAAAAGAAGGTTCCTCTGTCACCTGCTGAGGGCAAATAGGAAAACAGGACGTGAGATTTCACATTTTTTATTAATACTCAACACTTTTATTCCAAAGAGACAGAAGAATAATATTTCTCAGCACTTATTTTCACATTGACTGTGTTTAATCTCATTTTCAATGTTACTAAATAATCAATCCAATTTCAAATACTCTGGTGACACGTCATTTCCCTCCTTTAAAAAACAAAAAAAAACAAAAGAAGGAAAAACAAAAGGGACTGAACCTGGTCATATGTACATTTTTCACAATGTGTACAGCTCTGGGACGGGGGTTGTTAAATCTTCTCCAGCACAAAACAAGAACCAACAATGAACCAAAAAGAGCAAAAAAGAAAAGAAAAATGCAACAGATGATCTATTGTGCTTTCAGCGTGCACCAGTTCACCGTGATGCTTTGAATTTCTCCTGCTTGGCCAGAGAGAAGACACCAACAAACTTAATAATAGTAACAAGCATAATAATAATAATAATAATAATAATAATAATAATAATAATAATAATAATAATAATAATAATAATGTCCTGAAGTAAAAAAAAAATTGTGGGGATTGAGGGGACCCGTGAATCAGATTTATCCCAGATAGATCTATTCTCTGCCATTTTGTACAGTTTTATCAAAAGTCCATGAGCGTGAGGTAAAGTATTTACATACCATTGTATAATACAACACACACCTCCCAAAACACACACACACGGTCTCTCTTCCATATGAGCACACACAGAGGTAATCAAGCGTATGTATTCAGGCACATACAAGAACAGAAATAATGAAACCTACTGAGATATTTAAAGAAAATAGGCAGTGAACGTAGAGAACCAACTTCATAGTTAAAAAAAGCATCTGCACAATCTATCGAGAAAATCAGTCTGTGTACAACATGAACAATAAAATGACATTTCTCCTCGTGAGACTTTTAATTTGTTTTGTTGTGAGTACAACTAAAATTGAGTTCGACTGGCGCCTTCTCTCGCGCAATCACACACACACACACACACACACACACACACACACACACACACACACACACCTACAGTACTACATGGATCGGTACCAATGAAATTGATAAAAGTCCAGATATCGTTCAAAAAACACCCAGGTTTTGGGCAAAAAGGTTTAAAGATTTCATAAAGAAAAAAAACGAGAGTATACATGCAAATCCTCACAAATACTAGAGACCTCCTAGTATCATACATACTGACTTGTCAACCAAGAGAAAGAAAAGTCCCCGAAATCTTAGACTGGGATGCAAACGAAGCTCCGTTTAGGTCCATTTCGTCCGATTGTGCTTAGACATCAGAGTTTTGAATGGGTGTAGAAGACTGTTGGAGTAGAAACCTCAGTGATGTGTTAGAGCAGAGATGACCTTCGTTTCAGAGTGAATCTGTTTTTCTAAATGTACCACCTGCTTTCAAGACTATTTACATTATTGTGCCCCTCGTCCAATTATTATCTGCTGCTTTATTAAGACGTGTCAGTGTTCAGTATATTGTATATTAGGAGATTGTCTTGGTGAGTGAGAAATGAATACAACTCTCCAGTTGGCAAAGTACTGTAGATATAAATCCAGCACGGAGACCGGCCGCCTGGTCTGGTAGGAGACATGTTGAATTGATGGTTCTACTCTGGTTGTTCTGACTTCCTTTCCAATGACACGTGGTCCCACGGTGTTTTTTTTTTTCACATTTCATGGTTGTTGGTTGTGGTTACGCTCGTACCACCACTCGAGGCGAATCGCCCTCAGGAAGAGAACCTGGTCCCCGCTACTCTGTTTGGTAAGTTCCAAGTGAGCTGAGCCGAAAAGCAACAAAAGTGTCTTGAGTCTGTGCGATCAAATAGCAGTCACTATGACGACAGACTGACGGACGGACGTCAGAGACGCATTGACAGGTCGTCAAGGACGGACCGAAGGAGAAAAGGTTTGTGAAGTAAATGCTATAAACGCAGCTGGTGTTGATTATGTCTAAATGTTATCAGTCAGTCAGTTACCGGGATCTCAACGTGCCAGTCAACTATCCAACACATGCTATCTTGTATCAGGGTTGTATTTATCTCGCTGACTCACCAGCTTGTTTCTCACAATGTCAAAGGATTCCTTAAAATACCAAGAGGATACTTCCACTACTTCTTCATATTTGCAACTACACGCCGTGATTCAAAAAGAAATAACACGTTTCACCTTAGAGGCAAATGCTGACGACCCAAAGACCAAAAGTCAAAGTAGAAGAATCCAGTCTGACTTGATCCTTGATACGAGCAGACATGCTAAAAACTCCGGTCACTCCAATGGGACCAGTCGAACACAGTGTGCGGGGTTTCTCGGCGTAATGATGGAATTAATTAACACACCAGGCTGCTCAGACCAGCGACGACTCCATTATGTTCCTGTCCTGAACAGTAAAAGTGTCACAGCCAGTTGACTCCAGCCCCAATAACATGGGCAAAGACAGAGAGGCTGGTCATCCATTATGTGACAACAAATAGGCTTTTAGAGCATTTCACTTTCAGACTTGTTTGTTTTTAAACACTTTCCCCCTATTTCCTCATTTGTCTGATACAGCAGCAGCTTTGGTGGTGAACAGGAATCCTTTCTATTGTGGCACTGTGGCTTGTAATCCTACTGTGTGGTGTTTTGTTTTTTTTTCTTTGTTTTGTTTTTTTTTTTTTTGAGAATGTGTGCAGGAATATAAATCTAATCTACTGAATCATCTGCTGTAGATCGCATCGTAAAATAAAATCTGACATCTCCTTAATCGCCAGGAAGTTTATTATTATCACAAACTCTGCTTATATAACTATAATCCGCTGTGCATTGTTCATAGTTGTTTTCAGGTGTATTTTGCTCTAAAATCAATGAACGAATTGTTTGCAGGTGGATTTGTCTCCCATAAGAAGAATTCTTGTGTGTAGAAAATCCGTATTAATCCTTTAAGGCACATCTAGCTCTAAATGTGAGATCCATTTGGTACTGCCAGGCAGAGAAACAAGAGGAAACGGCAAATCAGTATGATGATGTTGCTTCTGCAGCTGAAAAAAAGACCTTCGATGCAAAGATTGTAGTACATACAATGTACCTAGTGAATCATGCCTTTCACATACACTTCACAACACTCGAAAATTAGAAAAGTATAAAAACAAAATCAAACCATGAGAAAGAATTCATAGGAAAGAAGAGTCCAAATTACAGCAACCCCCAAATGGTTCACCTGGTCCTCTGTAATATTGGTAAGCTAAGAAACAATTAACATCATACAAATATGCAACATGAACTATTTAAATAAATGAAATTGAAAAACAATCCAAACCGATCATCAATAAACACTGGAATAATATTCAGTAATATTATTAACATTATGAGTACAATTATTATTAGATTACCCTGTGACT
Source organism: Aeoliscus strigatus (assembly GCA_901007665.1). NCBI lineage: Eukaryota > Metazoa > Chordata > Actinopteri > Syngnathiformes > Centriscidae > Aeoliscus > Aeoliscus strigatus. Next base: position 26,783 of record CAAKHB010000417.1, on the reverse strand, counting down.
TCAACAGAAGCGTTGTTTCTCATTCTTGATTGTGTTACCGTTGCTAAACAAACGTTTTGTTTTGGTGTTCAGGAACTGCAGGAGGAGGGAGGGAAAGACAATGAGCATGTGAAGAGAGAAGAGACTGGAGATTTGATTTCACGTTCACCCTCTCCATCCATTATCCATCTATCCCTCCCTCCCTCCCTACCTCTCTCTTCGCCTATCTACCTGTTTTTCTGAGCCTTGGAACAGCACCAGAATCCCCTTCTCCCCAAGAACGCACGTTTTACGCCGGACTTTACCACAGCTGAGCCTGCAGTGTCCTCTGTCCAAACTCGTTCCGTTCAGAGGAGCGAGAACAAATCACACAAGTGTCTTCTTGTTCTCTTCACACTGGGAGGTAAATCAGCCTATGTTTTCTTCCCCCCCCCCGCTGGATCCTTTTCTCCATTGCCTTGCTTTTCTTCACCCACTTCACCTTGTGTCTCTTTCCTCCTCTGTCTTCAGCCTCAGACATCGGACTCAATGCTGGAGAGCTTTTCGTAGACGTGTCCATTACTGGCACCATTGAAAGGTCTCTGTCCCTGACCCAAACCTAACGTCTCTCTGCCCCCCGGCAGTAGCTTGTTGGCCCCATGGTGGTTCCCCATGGGCCCTCCCACCCCGCCCAGACACAGCTCTTTGGGGTACCTAGGGGCCACGTTGGACATCACCCCAGCTGTGGCTGATGCAGGCAAATAAGAAGTTGCCCCCATGGAGCCTCGGAAGTCCCCTCCTCCTCGGCTGTTGTTGAGAAGTTGCTGCTGCTGTGGCTGTTGCTGCGGCTGTGGCTTTTTCATGTAGTACGGTTTGGCACCGTGTAAAAGACACTGGTCGTCACCGAAGGTTGGGATGAAGGGGTTCTGGTTCACCTTATCTGGGTAGAGAGATTTAGACAAGGAGTAAGTCCCGGCCCCTCTGCTACCACCATCACCACCAAAGCTCCCACCAACCACCATTGCTCTATCTCGGTCCCTTAGATCTCTCTCCCCCACTGATCGCCGATGCAACCCACCTTCGCCTCCACGGAACAAACTGAAGGAGGAGCCTCCTTTGGACCTATCTCCGCCCATTCCTCCGAACATGGAAGACTCTCTTTCACCCGCATACCTCTCAAACATGTGAGCGTAAGGGCTGGGGCCCTCCATGAAACGGTCTCTGTCTTTCAAGCTGACACTTCGGGGCTGGACAAACTGCGCCGCCATGCCGCCGCCAACCCCTCCCATACGGCCTGCCCCCTCCCTCTGCAGGTCCACAAATGTGTCATATGAGTGCTGCCTCCGTAACACCCTCCCACCTGGTCCTAGCTTCCTGCGCTGTGCCTGAGTTTGTGTTTGGCTAGGTCCTACGCTACTTTTGCCTCCGGCAAACACCATGTTGTTGTCCTCACTGATGTTGTAAAGGTTGCTTGGCTGAATCTTACAGGAGTCACAGCGTTTGCAGGTAGCAGAGCTGGGGCGACTGCTGCTCCCCCCAACTCCACTAACTGGACATGTTCCTCCTCCTCCTCCTCCTCCTCCTCCTCCTCCTACGCCACCAACACCGTGGTGGCACACACTGTGGCAGTTACGGCACTCCCAGTCACCTCCTGCTATGCCGCCTCCTCCTAGCCCAGAACCTCCCTTCTCCCAGCAGGTGTGAGCCTGTTGCCCTGATGACCCTGAGCCGAGCCCCCCTTTAGACTCCATCTTCTTTCCTTTACCTTTGAGGAAGTCTTCCACAGGCACTAAACTTTTACAGATACCACCACCGCTACCACCGCCCACACCACTTCCCCCACCTCCCCCCTCTTGCTCCCACTTGGCCTTGCCCTCCTTGGAGCGAAACTGATCCGCATAGAAATCCCGCAGGTTGTCTTTGTCTTTGCGGAATAAGTAAGGTGAAGAATTACCCCCTCCACCTCCTCGCTTCCGCTCCAGGGGAGGTGAGACTGTGCGGTGTGCCAGAGGCCCGTGTGGGAAGTGGTGGTGGACAGTGTGGTGGTGGGGTCTCCTCCTGAAGCCGCTGAGCTCTATCTCGTCCTGCTCCCGTCTGCACTTGGCCGAGGCTGGCCTCTTTTTCAGGCTGTCCCTGTACTGTTTACGCCGTTTGTTGTTGCCCTCCAGGTTCCCGTAGGTGACAGTGTGTGTGGAGATATCCGACACGTCGGAGCGGACGTTGCCATCGTCGGCCCCAGAGCCTCCCCCACCCCCACCACAGTACCTGTCATGACCCCCAATGAGCCCCGTGCTAGATGCGCCTCCTTTGAAAGAAAACCTCCCGTACACATTGCTTCCCTTGAACCCAATCTGGTTGGAATCCGCCGGGGGGTGGCCAGCAATCAGGTCAAACTTATTGGTATTCCTGTGAGTCATGGAGGGGCGGGGCTGGGTGGTGAAAATGGGTGCTACCCCTCCCCCTAGACTGTCACAATCAAACATGCCCCCCTCCAATGAGCTAGCACTGCCTAAGCTACGCGGCCTATTGGGCGGGGGGCCGGACGTACCCAGAGCCGAGGCCGGGTGGTGGTGCCGGTAATGGTCCTGGTAGAGGTTGTTGTCCTTCAGGGGCAAGTTCCCAAAAGTCCTTTCCACCTCGCTGATGTAGTCACTGAACATGTTGTCCTCTGGAAGGTAGGGTGGGGCCGACTTGCAGTCTACAGGGTGGTTCACCAGGCTGCGCCGATGCTCTTGGATATCATAAATAGCCGATTCACGACCGCTGTGACTGTATTCCAGGGCGGCGTGTGGAGAACCATTAATGCCCGGAACTGCAGTCATGTCCTTGGCAGTGCGGAGCAACCGCAAGATGTTGGAGTGGGTGTTGTTCATGTTCTTCTTCATTGTGGATGAGGGTGAGTCAATGGTCGACTTGTTTTCCTCAATTTGTACACCGTGGATGCAGCTGTAGATACCCTGGAGCGTGAAAATTGGAGAAGAGTAGGGAGGTAGGGAAACAAGAGAGCAGGTGAGACGGGCCATGGTCAGGAGAAAGAGAAAGACTAAAACGTTTGTCAGTAGTAAAGATGGAGTCCAGAGGGGATCAAACGTTGGAGAGAGGGAGACAAACACCAGACACAACAACAGAGAAAAAGACTGACAGGAGAGAGGGAACGTAGACAGGCAGGCAGAGCGAGGTTAATGCACTGACACGTCCTCACTGACCACCCTCTTGTTTTCACTCTATCAAACAGTAATAGGGGCTGAGTTCATGAATGATTTCTCTCGGGGGAAAAGCACGGACCCTTACAGCTGCTACTCAGACAGAGAGACGGGAGGGAAAAGCCACAGAGCAAATCAAAACAGATCTTTTATTGCTACCAAAAAGGGGTGTGGTCAGCTGCAGTCAGCTGCTCAGATCAATGCTATTTCAAAGGTTCGGCATGTTGTGGGTGTTTATTTTACGTTTGTTGAAACTAAATTCACAATAGGTGGAAACATTTGTGAGTGAAGTCAAACGTGTGTACGTTAATGGAGGCTGAGGGAGAGAGTGCAGTAAATACGAAAGGTCGAGGACAGGCTACCCACCAGCTAATGCGCGGGCCAACATTCCTCAAAGGCATCAACTTGTCAGAAACAGTTTCCATCTGTCTCGTACTCACTTTCCCTGCCGCCAAGGGAGCAACATTCATGAATCTGAATTATCAGCTCGCTATTCTCTTCTGCCTCAGTTCTGTCTTTGTGTCTGTTTTATCTCTGTTTCCGGGTGCTCGGTGGTATTATCTGCCTTTGTGTCTCTACATCGACAGCTACTCCAGCAGCTGGGACTGGGGAGAGAACAGAGGTTATTTAATCTTTTCTTTTCAGCTCAGCCTTCGTCCCTGTTTCTGGTTTTATCTGTGTATCGTCGCTCTCGTCACTTAACTGCCCCTTAAACACTTTCTGTGTGCCATATATGAACAAATCTTTTGAACGTTTTATCATACGTATGGGACAACGCAGACATTGGACAATGCTTTAAAGCAACAAACAGACTTGGATCATTTTTTAAATAGATGAGGAGGATTTTAAATGGTTCTTATTTTTTTGTTCTTATGTTTTCTACTTCTTCCTATTTTTATTATCCAGACAAACACGACTTGTGGGATTTGTTCTAGACGAAATAAATATGCAGTAATATGTAAATGATATTGGCAAACAGAAACGCCCTCATCATGAACACTCAGTGAGTAAAATCTCATGTAGAGTTCTATGAGCTGAACCTGCATCAGTGACACTGAGACACCTAGTTGTTGGATAAATGTTAATTGACCCGTCTGAGAAGCGTTATGAGAACGCGGTGGCGAGTTCTCCGACATACTCCAACACGCCTTCGGGTCATTGGCTTCAAATGATCCGCTGCTTTCCCATCAGCAACATTTAGTAGAAAAACGGTGGCTTTTCCCTCGGATTACTGGACTGTTGGATTTTGTTTGTCTCGGAGTGATTTTCGAACCAGCTGGTGTCTCTCTGCTGTCCCTCACGTCATCAGCTTTGGCCTATCCCAGTGAAATGAGCCATCGTGCTTGTTGTAAACCGTCCGTGTGTGATACTTGGAAATCTGTCTGGTTATTTTTCACTTTGGAAGCCAGAGAGTTCTCTAAATAGTATTCACTGATTTTCTGATTCTAATAAAACTACCCACCTTCCAAGCATATTAGTGACTAAAAATTGTGTTTTGCTTTTCTTAAGAGACAGCAGAATAGAATAGAAGCAGAATATCTGGCTCACGTGGGTGTGAAGAAATGAGAAAGTTATCTCGAGCTTTTATTTCCTTCATTTTTTAAAAATTATTTTTTTTCATTTTATTTTATTCTCACACTTATTTGTTACATGGCCTTTTTCACCAAAACAAAAAAGTGGGGTTACTGTTTTGTGATCCGATATTATATTTACACTAAATAATTTTCTATAATTTCTTAGCAAAACTGATAAATAATAATAATAATAATAAATAATAAATCATGATTTCAAGTGTAGCATGGTGCCTTGATGCTGGTGCACATGCATCACATTACCTGTGTAGCTCTCATTTCACTGCTGACTGTGTCATTTCCGTTCTAAAGTAGTGAAACCCTGCAGGATTCGGACATTTGTCGTACAGATTTTTTTGTACATCGCTGGATTGTTCCCCAACCCAGCTGCAGAAGCCACAGGTAAGTGAGGTGAGTCATCGTACTTCCCCTGACTGACCCGCCGCGACTCAACCACGGTCGCGTGATCGCGCCGTCAGGAGGGCAAAGGTCACATTCAAAATTAAACACGAGCACACTCACTCGGCTGATGGAGAAGGTGACCCCGGGCTTCCCGGAGCACACGCCCATGAAGCAGAAGCGAAGCTGCCAGTAGAACAAATGCTCGCAGATGAAGGTGATCAGAGACAGAATCATAGCGGCGCCAAGCATGTAGAAGACCCCCGCCATGTTGTCCACGTCCAGCTGGCTGCTCATCACCTCGTTCTTCTCGTTGTGGCAGATGCCTGTCAGCCATAGGGCCTCCAGCTCCTCCATCTCACCTGGAGGAAGGAGGGACAGTGATGCAGATGAGGTGAACGCGTGTTCTCACATGAGTTCGCCCCGTGGCGTCTGACCATGCACGTGTGAGGGAGTCCAAAAAATAAATAGATGAAAAACATGGAGGATTTTTGGATGAAGGGTTGATGCCAAAAACAGCTCAGGTCTCATGTATGTGCAACAAATGTCATGTTGCATTACTTTGAGGGAACGCCCCCCAGAGGATCATGCTCATTATGAATTACTTATGCAAGGCTAACGCTTCCTTGTTGCGGGGGGAAAAATAAAGCCTGCTGGGAGCCGCCGTCCTCGGGGAGGAAGTGTTCGTGGTCATGTGACAAGTGTTTCCGACCTAAAATGTGTCCGTCTCAGTTCCTGATCCCTGGGGGGCTGCCGTGGGGGGAGGACACATCCAGAGAGATTTGTCTGATTTGCAACGATGGATCGTTTTTGTGTGTGTGTGTGTGTGTGTGTGTGTGTGTGTGTGTGTGATAATGATGTTGATGACACTTGCGTAACACTATTGTGATTTTTTTTTCTTTTTTTGCGAGTGCAGCCATGCTTTCATTTCGAATGAAAAGAAGACGCTTGATTGTGTCACACCGAAAGGATAAGACTGATAAGACATGTGTTTTCTCACATGACGATGTGTTAGCGCCACCTTTAGATACCTTTATGGTTTGTTGAGATGAGATCACCTCCAGAATTCAATGGGCTCCTCCTTGGATTGACATCACTGGGACAAAGGTCACGAATAAGCCGCCTGGCTACAGTCCCATACAAATTTACATCATAATGTTCATCAGCAAACTAATAAATAAAATCTATGGTGAAACAGTCATGAATATTGGAATATCAGGCATTTTTGTGTACATTTACTTCAACTGGTGATAAAACCATAACCTCTGATGATCATATTTTATACCTTTCATTTCTACCACAAAGCAAGCAATTGAGAGTTTGCTGTCTTCAAGTGTAAAATAAACATTTTGATGAAATGGTAAATGGTGAAAAAAAAAAAAAAACACTCCCTAAACTATACTTGTCTGAATCTCTCTCCTCCGTCTTTAGCCTGTCCTCCTCCATTCCTCTGCTCCTGTAGCTGTCCTGCTTCCCTCTGCACAAACATTCCTATGTGGATTCTAAGAGGAAGTGACAGACATGCATCGATGAGTCTGATGCCCTAACCTGGACTAACGTCTGAGCGCTGACTCGTCTCCGTAGCGGAAGCAGCGTATGTATGTATGATGTGTGTGGAACATGATGTTCTTCTGGTAGACGAGGCAGATGCGTTCAAACATGGACACAGCGATGTGTCACATACACACACTCGACATAAAACAGTCCAGTTTGTGTACATCGGCGTCTGTGTGTGTCCAGCTCTGAATCCATCTGGCGTTTTCCCATCTGATCCAAGGTGACTGTTCTCTTGAGTCTGCACTGACCCCTTCATCCATCACCGGCCTCAGGACGGCGACCAACAGCTCAGTGTCAGCCGGAGCAGGCTCTCTGAAGGTGAGATACTCAAAAAAATGAAATTTCTTTTATTTATTTCACCTCGAGCTTTTCTGGAGAAGTCTGTTACAAGTAATATTATTATTATTATTTTTTTTATTTTACTTTCCCTTTTTTCACATCACTATGTTCAGTCATTTTCATATATGTTGTGATATTATTGCTACTTTTCTGCCAGGTCAGCTGACTGAATAAATAGGATATGTAATCAAAAGCTAAACTTTTGAGAAAATACCTAATATTAAAATAAAGAAAGAAATATCATCGTGAATTATGTATTTTAATGATGTATTTTTATGTATTTGTTTGTGTTAAATTTAATTGAATGAACTTACATGAATAAAACATGAATGAACTGGTCAATCTGTAACACAAAATAATAATTATTCATAAAACTAAATAAAATATGAGGGTGTGAGATCTAAATCTGATGAATTTATAGAAGATAACTGACTTTTCCTTTTATATTCTGGCCAATCCTCTCACTTCATTGCAGCAGCTGGAGCGTTTTTGATTGGTGTTATATGTTGGCGGGTGGCCTTTCATGTGCCTGTAGCCAATCTGTCGCTGTTAATGAGAGTCGCCCGTCCTCGGCGTCCTACAAGAACCGTCCACGTCCGTTTACGACCAGAACGCTTTGAAATGGACGTAGAAAAGAAAAGGCCACACACGTCATGTGACCACCGATCTCAGCAGGCTCAGTGCTCTCAACATCACGGAGCAGCGGCTCGATGCCAAGGCCCTTGCGGATCACCGCACCCATCTGAGTGACGCCAGCCCCCCCTTGGCCTTCTTTGGGTCACTACGCAAAACACACAACAACTGCGTCTGGCCGTAGCCGAACTGTCCAGACTGTTGGCAGCTGTGTGTATCTTTGTACAGATGGAGTCACCTCTGTCGCTGTTTACTCACGGTGCACAAGCTTGTTGACTGCGCTCAAGACTCATCTCCTCCTCTATGAATATTCATGACGTCCGTGGTATTAACGCCACACTGTTGAAGTGATCCCTCATTTATCAGCCAGCGTGTGTGGTGTGAACGAACACATGTTCAGAGCTGATCAGAGGGAGGATTTGACTTTTAACGTGGCAAACTTCAAGAATGAGAGTAAAAAAAAAGAATAGATGGAAGAAGAAGAAGAAGAAGAAGAAAAAGAAGAACTTGAAGAAGCACCCAAACCTGTTACTGTTAACGGTTGGAGTTGTTTGCTTCGTTTCATAGGGGCTTTCACTCCTAAAGAACCATGTTGGTGTTTTTTTCCCACTGTCTATGTTTGGTCATTGGTTCTGGTTTCACACTGCATTAAGACCAGCGTGTCGGCTGTGTCTCCCTGAACTGGACCCTGATTGGCTGGAAGGAGCAAGCGTATGAGCACCAGAGTGCTGAAATTAGCTAGTTAGCACTGTTTACTGCTTAGCAAAGAATGAGTAAACGCATCGTGACAACGATGCTGTTCCGGTGTTACTACCAGCAGCAGCAACATGGTGGACGATGGACGATATGGAGCCTAGTTTGGTTATCTGGGACTGGATCACTGTCCTGGTCATGGAAGGTTTATCGTCACAGGCAGGAAAGGAGAAGACGACTGCTAGCTATGCTGTGGGCCACGGCTCCACGCCGAGGGAGGTGTTTGCATCCGGTATTTGACTTCCTGAACTTCCGAAACTTCCTGTTAATGGACAGAAAGTCCAGACTAAAAAAAAAGGCTCAAGTTGAAAAGGCTGAACCGTGGTTCAGTTTGGTCTCTTTTGGGTGGACAAATTTTGGTTCTCTGGTCCAGATCATGGTCCAGGGAACATTTGCATCTGTACGTTTTATGCGGCTCAAGTGGAAAAGTCTGGACCAAACAAGGTAGGTTTTGTACATTCATCCCTGTGGGTCAATAATAAAATATTGTGTGAGCATTGATTGACCTAAAACTGAGTCTAATAAACTGGATTCAAACTTTCAAGATGTTTGGTCTGACTTCTGTCAGTTTTGTGAAACTGAAGGATTTTCCTCATTTCAAGATTAAAACCTCTTTTGCTCTCCTAAGTGGTTCCTCTGAAATCACAAGAAACCCTTTGTCATTCATTCTTTGTGCAGCTGCAGCCCATGCGGCCCGTCACTGCCGCCCTGATGATGGAGGACGGATGCACTGTGCCAAGCTGGCTTAGGCAGATTCTCTCTGCAGGCCGGCAGCGTCAGCGGCTGCTGAGATCTCCCAGCAGGTGCTGTGCCGTCACCATAACAAGCAGCGACCACCCTCTGAGCTGACCCGAAGCTACGACGGAGGACAGACGAGACCTGACTCTTCATCATCCAACCCCCCACACTTGGAAAACAAAGGGAGCACCAAATCAAACGTTACAGGACAGAAGACAAGACGTGCTTTGTAGCGGCAGATCTGTCTATAATATTAAATAACCTTCATCTATGCGTACGTCTGGAAGCTACAGTTGCAGCAGCTTCACTAAACACTGACAAATGAAATCACCGGTCCAGGGATTTCACATTTGTTGATGCAGTTGTGGAAAACTTCAACCAAGTTGGTGTTTTTTTCCCACTGTCTATGTTTGATCATTGGTTCTGGTTTCACACTGCATTAAGACCAGCGTGTCGGCTGTGTCTCCCTGAACTGGACCCTGATTGGCTGGAGGGAGGAAGCGTATCAGCCGACAGGGGACACAGGGCGCTCTGTAGGACCAAACCTGAGGTCAACATCGTCACTGTTATCAGTGGAAAAACAACTCACTTCACTACCAACGTTGGTGTTTTTGTTCTACTGTCTATGTTTGATCCTTGGTTTGGATTTCACACTGCATAAATATCAGCGGCCAAAATGATGCACAAATGTTAAGGATATATAGTTTGGTCTGTAGGTCTGTAGTTTGTCTGTAGGCCTATTTTTTGTCTATAGTAAGTCTATAGGTCTATGGTTTGTCGATCGTAGGTCTATAGTTTGTCTATAGGTCTATAATTTGTCTATAGTAAGTCTATAGTTGGTCTATAGTAAATCTATGTCTATAGTTTGTCTATAGTAAATCTATAAATCTGTGGTTTGTCTATCGTAGATCTACAGTTTGTCTATAGGTCTATAATTTGTCTATAGTAAGTCTATAGGTCTATGGTTTGTCTATCATAGGTCTACAGTTTGTCTATAGGTCTATGGTTTGTCTATCGTAGGTCTATAGTCGTCAGGGTTGTCAGTTGTGTTTTGGGTTTTTTTGTGTTCAGTCTGTCCTTCCTCCTCCTCCCTCTTCCCTCTGTTTGGCAGTGGAGGTGTGACCAGGCTGATTGTGGAGCAACAGGTGCACCTGACTCTCACCAGCGTGCTGATTGCTCCTGGTTTTAAGCTGCTCTGGCCTCACCCCACTGCCAGTTTGTGTTTCCATGCCAGACTCTCAGCCATTTTCTCCTGCGTTCGTTGCCTCGCTCGTATTATTCTCGTTCTCGTTTTCTCATTCCTCCTTCGTGCGCGATTTCAGTTTTTTCGACTCTCCTGTATTTGTGGAGCTCTTTTCGTTTTCGGGTTTTCTTCCTGCCCTTGTGGCTTCATTTTTATTTCTGTGTAGTTCTTCTCCTGCCCGCTCGCCACGGTGCAGTGATTTTCTGTTTATTGGCTGATTTTGTGTTTGTTGGTTCTTGTGCCCGTTTGTTACCTGCTTGTGCAAATAAACTGTACGTTTGATCAGCGCATCTTGCTTCCTTGTGTGATTGCTGCTGCATTTTGGATCCACTCCAAACCTCGGGCTCACGCCCTCTTAACAGTACAATCTGGCCACAGTGGATCCAGCAGGGGTTACACAGAAGGAAATAGACACCGCGGTCCAGACCGACTTGCACAACTGGGTTGCCTGGTTCAGACACCATGACCAGGTTCTCATTTCTCTACTGGTGATAACTCAGCAGTTTTCCACACAGGAAAGCCAGCTAGCCACACAGGTGCCTGCCACCCCCGTAGCGCTAGCCTCAGGTCAGTGCCTTGAGGGGCATTAACCCAGACAAACATGTTATGCACGTTCGTCTGGTCCTCCAGAGACTCCTGGAGAACAGGCTGTTCGTCAAGGCTGAGAAGTGTGCGTTCAACCAGTCCTCCATCCAGTTCCTGGGCCATATTATAGAAAAGGGACAGATTAAAGCTTGTCCCATACAGGTTAAAGCCGTTGCTGACTGGCCCACTCCTGCCAACAGGAAACAACTACAGAGGTTCTTGGTGTTTGCTAATTTCATTGTAGGTCCCTAGTTTGTCTACAGAAGGTCTATGGTATGTCTCTAATAGGCCTACAGTTTGTCTATAGTAGGTCTATAGGTCTATGGTAGGTCTATAGTAAGTCTATAGGTCTATAGTTTGTCTATAGTAGGTCTATAGTTTAATAGGTCTATAGGATGTCTCTAATAGGCCTACAGTTTGTCTATGATAGGTCTACCGTTTGTCTATGGGTCTATAGTTTGTCTACAGTAGGTCTATTGTTTGTTAATAGGTCTATAGGATGTCTATAGTAGGTCTATCAGTGTATGGTAGGTCTATAGTAAGTCTATAGGTCTACAGTAGGTCTATAGTTTGTCTATAGGTGTATAGTTTGTCTATAGTAGGTCTCTAGTTGGTCCAAAGTGGGGCTATAGTTTGTTAATAGGTCTATAGGATGTCTCTAATAGGCCTACAGTTTGTCTATGATAGGTCTACAGTTTGTCTATAGTAGGTCTATAGGTCTACAGTTTGTCTACAGTAGGTCTCTAGTAAGTCCACAGTGGGGCTATAGTTTGTCTATAGTAGGTCTATAGGTCTATAGTCGGTCTCTAGTAGGTCCACAGTGGGGCTATAGTTTGTTTATACTGTAGGTCTACAGTAGGTCTATAGTAGGTCTATAGTAGGTCCACAGTGGGGCTATAGTTTGTTTATACTCTAGGTCTATAGTAGGTCCACAGTGGGGCTATAGTTTGTCTATAGGTCTATAGTTTGTCTATAGTCGGTCTATAGGTCTATAGTAGGTCCACAGTGGGGCTATAGTTTGTCTATAGGTCTATAGTTTGTCTATAGTCGGTCTATAGGTCTATAGTCGGTCTCTAGTAGGTCCACAGTGGGGCTATAGTTTGTCTATAGGTCTATAGTTTGTCTATAGCCGGTCTATAGGTCTATAGTCGGTCTCTAGTAGGTCCACAGTGGGGCTATAGTTTGTCTATAGGTCTATAGTTTGTCTATAGGTCTATAGTTTGTCTATAGTCGGTCTATAGGTCTCTAGTAGGTCCACAGTGGGGCTATAGTTTGTCTATAGGTCTATAGTTTGTCTATAGTCGGTCTATAGGTCTATAGTAGGTCCACAGTGGGGCTATAGTTTGTCTATAGGTCTATAGTTTGTCTATAGTCGGTCTATAGGTCTATAGTAGGTCCACAGTGGGGCTATAGTTTGTCTATAGGTCTATAGTTTGTCTATAGGTCTATAGTTTGTCTATAGGTCTATAGTTTGTCTATAGTCGGTCTATAGGTCTCTAGTAGGTCCACAGTGGGGCTATAGTTTGTCTATAGGTCTATAGTTTGTCTATAGTCGGTCTATAGGTCTATAGTCGGTCTCTAGTAGGTCCACAGTGGGGCTATAGTTTGTTTATCTGTAGGTCCATAGTTTGGTCGATATCATTTAGTCCATCAATATATAGACCAGGACAGAAGTAGAGAAGTGTTCATACGGGGAAGAGAGCTTGCAAAGGTCTTTGTAGCTGCAGCTCTGTGTAAAATATGAAATAACCAGATCCTGATCTTCATCTCTGTCTTAGTCTGGAAGCTTCAGTTGCTGCTCGTAGGCAACTTCAGGCAACTTCACTAAGCACTGAACAAATTAAATCACCAGTTGAGTCGACTCCCATTTGTTGATAACTAGATAGATAGATATATGGATACATGGAAAGACAATAATGGTCACATCTAAAGATAAAATATTCATAAAACTAAAAGAATAATAAAAGCCTCAAAAAAGACTAGAAGAATAATATATGTATCATTATATCTGAGAACATAAGGACGCTCAGAGTGAGTGGTGAATAAATAACACATATGTACATGAATACATCTGAGAACAGACGTGTCGACCGGCAATAAATACAACTAAAGAAAAGAACAAATGTAGTTTTGATCCCTTGAAGCGCTCCTCTTCAAACCTTTTTTACATCGTGTTCCAGTGACTGAACACAATAGATCTATTTCACACATTTTATGAAGTCAGAATTAATGATGTTTGCCCATGTGTGCAGGTTAAACCACAAACTCAAACATGTTTGCTGCTGTGCACGTGAGGCTGTAACCAGTGAGAGAAAAGCCTGATGAGCTATGATGTCACACTCTGGATTACATCTGTTGAAATTCCTTCACATTAAGAGGCGTTCAAATGCAAGTACGCATACGTATAAACAAGCCTACCGTCTCCAAACAGCATGAGGATGGCCAGGTCCACGGCCCGTTTCCAGCCCGAGTCTTTCTGGATGGCGATGCCGTAGCCCGTGGAGGCAAAGACTTTGCCGCTCCCAATGGTGACCAGCTTACAGCCCTCGTCTCTGCCGGCCATGTAGTTCAACACAGCGGCGTCGTAGATGAAGGCATCCAGTTTTCTACAGAACGCAGCAGAAAGTACAGAAGGGAAATGTATGAGAAACAAACACACATGATGCGCTGTAGTACTAAGTGAATTAAAAAAAACTGCATGAGCAGAGCAGAAAAGACAGGAACTGGACATGAAGAGAAAACAATGTGTCGTGTCCTTCTACTTTCTTTCATAAATTGTGGCCTTTTTCAGTGGATGTGTCGTATGCGCCGTACTCTTCGTACACGCCGTACCTTCAGTATGCATATACCCTCTGTACACTCTGTACTATCCGTAAGCGCCGTACACTCTGTATACGCCATGGCCTCTATATGTGCTGTACCCTCCATACCCTCAGTACGCGCTGTACCCTGCATACCCTCCGTACTCTCTGTACCCTCCATACCCTGCGTACCCTCCGTACATGCTGTACCCTCCGTACCCTGCGTACCCTCCATACCCTCCGTACATGCTGTACCCTGCGTACCCTCCATACATGCTGTACCCTCCGTACCCTCCGTACCCTCCGTACCCTTCGTACCCTGCGTACCCTCCGTACATGCTGTACCCTGCGTACCCTCCGTACATGCTGTACCCTCCGTACAGCTGTAGCGGTGTGTCTTCTCTTGTAGCTAGGATACCAGTGGGTGATTTGACAGATAAATCTTGACAGACTCCAGCTTGGTGAAAAACTTGCATTAAACAGCGCCCCGGGTCTCTACCAGCCTCTGTGGGTCAAATCTCACCAAACACTGTAGCCGCTTTGCATTTTTAATTCTCCCGTGGTGTTTGATGAGAACATTGGATGGCAGGTGGAGATGAGCAAAGTGGGAAAAGAAAATATAAGTTAGTTTTCAGAGGCTGAGAGACACAGACAGAGAGACTGAACATTAGCCAGCGTTCAGCAACAACGGGCTGAGCTGCTATTCTGGGCAGCAGTGGCAGGCAGCTTCACTGGCTGCCCACCCACATCGCCCAGAATCATCTCTCCTCCTCTGTCTCCCTCCTTTAGTTCATCACCATCTTTTCTTCGCATTGCATCAGCCCAGGACCTCACAGCTCTATAACACCCCTTTTTTCTCCCCTCTGAGATCCTTTCATCTCCCACCCTGCCTTCCCTCACATCCCCTGGCCCTCTCTCCCTCCTCCTCCTCCTCCTTCTCCTCCTCCTCACCCGGTTTTCAGACTGTACAGGGCTTCATCGACGTTCTTCTGGTGGAAGCTCGTCATGTAGGTATGCATGTCCCGGTAGTTGTTGCGGATGTTGCGCTCCGTACTCCCATTGGGCACTGTGCCAAACCTGAATGGCGGTGAGAACTCGTTAGGCTTCTGGAACTGTTGTGGAGGGGAGGGGGGGTTTTCCGGAAACGAAACCACACAGAGAAAATGACAGAGGAGTGCTCGTTAGCATGGAAAAGGCACTGAGTCGCATCAAATGTCCTTTAATGCTCTGCTGGGCAGGAGCACAGAAGTATGCTTTTGGAAGCTTAAATGAACTAAATGCTCAGTTGTGTTCAAAAGAGGGAAAGATAAGAGACTCTGAAGGAGGCGTTTATCAAAACCAACTTCCAGCAAACAACTGTCACATATTTGAAGTCAATTAAGAATTTCTCAAACCCTTGACACAAATAACTGACTCGACACTATGAAATACAGGAGCAGCGATGCTGTCCGTTGCACAAAAATTCACTTCAGTTTATATGCAGTAGCACAGGTCAACTTACCAATGTAAATATTACGAATGTGAGCAATGGCTCCTGTTTCATCTACTCTGTCTTTTCTTGTTTTTGTGAGATCAAATCTATCTATGTTCTTGTCAAACTCATCAATTGATTTGAATTCTACTACGACATCCTAATGTCTATTTGTTACATGTTGCAACGCATATTAACGCATAGCAACGCATACAAATGCATACTAACGCATACTAATTCATGGCAACAGAATGCAACGCATTTTAACGCATGGCAACGCGACACATCGCATCGCAACGCAACGCAACGCAACGCAACGCAACGCAACGCAACGCAACGCATCGCAACGCAACGCATCGCATCGCAACGCATCGCATCGCAACGCATCGCATCGCAACGCAACGCAACATGTGACTTGAATATCGGCATCATGTACAAGACACAGTGGAATGCGCTGGTGAACTGGGATACAAATATGTGTTGGTCAGGCGGAAAACTTTAAAAAATAAATGCATCTTTGCAAAAGGCAAGAAAAAAACAAAACAACAAGTCCCAGGTTAGATGTGAACAATTACAGCATCTCCCCTGAACCTCTGAGAATGCTGCACATGTTCCCACATCTCCAACCCATGACCTCTCACATTATCTTGAATTCACACCTTTTTGTCTGACAGGCCTGACACCTGGTCGACATACTCCTCCTGGATCATGAACGCAGCCAGATTGGCAGTGTAGGAGGCCAGGAAGATGACAGCGAAAAAGGCCCACACTGACACCATAATCTTACTGGTGGTGCCTTTGGGATTCTGCACTGGAACAGAGTTGTTGAAAACCAGACCCCAAAGCAGCCAGACGGCCTTCCCGATGGTGAAAGAGGGACCGCCGGGCTCTGGGAGAGGAGAGAGGACAGAAGGAAGACGTGACTTCTCTCGATCGAAAAACCAATCCGTTTGTCAGCGATTACATGATGTCCACATGGTCCACACCCGCCCGAACACTGTGACAACCAACTGTTAGAGGCTAACTCTGATCCTCCTACTACTATGGCAGTATGACAAGGTAGTAGGAGAGGAGCGAGAGAGAGAGAGAGAGGGAGAGGAGGGGTGAGATCGGCACAGCAGGCTGCAATTATACCACAGCTGGAGGACAACAGCCTTACACAGCCTGCTGTTTAAATCACACATCGCATACATACACAAAGAATAAGGACGTTCTGACACTGCTGACGTTTAGAGAAGCTCCAAGCAAACGCCATCAGTTTTGTCGCCCTCTGCTCATCTCATCCAGAGTGTTGTGGCAATCAGTCTGGAGTGAATAAAAACCTGACTGAATCTAAAACAGCTGACTCTGACGGGCAAATTGATTTGAGTCTGGACTGGTGTGGCTTTCTTACAGCTGACAAATATTCTCAGTGTGTGAGAATCTACTTAAGTGTATTCACAGGTTGTACAGCCCTGCATGGTGTAATATCACTGTAATTTAAGAACAAAGGATGCCGGGGATTCTCAAGATCAACGGCTGGGTTCTTGTAAATGGCAGCGTCATTAGTGAAGGAGCTTAACTGACTGGAGATAAGTGCGCCAAGTCATTGAGTAGAAAGTTCCAGTGTTCCTAGAGCGCTCAATTAGAGGTGAATGTCAAAAGTCTGTGTTTCTGCCAGGAAAACTGAAACCTGAAGAGGATTGTAGTCATGTAAATGGAATTTTCTTAGCACATTATGCCTGCGTGGAAGATGCTGTAATCGCATTATCAACTGCATTTGGACTTTTTTGCACACACACACACACACAGCAGATAAAGTGCTATACGACACACATTCTAGCTTCCAGCAAGTGTTGGGATGAACGAAATCGGTGTGACAAGCTCCACAGAGGAGGACTGTTGAACGAGCTGAATCTGTCTGAGTCGACTGGCAGAGAAAGCAAAGAAACACCTCCGAGCAGTTTTATAGAGTTTCAGGTCAAACTCTAGAGGGAAACGCTGACGTACGTAACACAGCACACGTATGTGTGTGTGTGTGTGTGTGCATGTAAATGGAATCTTCCATGAGACATGTACGGGGTGTGAGGCCGATCACATAACCATGTCAGTCCACAGCCATCGGATGTGTTGGAAACCAGCTGCAAGTCCATAAAAATACATGAAAGACAACAGACATAAATAAAAAAAAAAACAAAAAAAAACGACAGGTGCATGAGTATAAAACAGACCATCTGTACACAGGCACAGAAATAGAACTCCCATATAAACATTGTTCAGAAAAAGGTCCCCTCGCCCCGTCGCCGTGACCCTCCCGTGACCTTCCCGTGACCTTTCCAGGTTGGATCTCATGTATCTCACCTCGGCCGTCTGCCAGACAGCGATTGTAGCCCACCGGGCTGAAGTACTCAAACACGAACACGGCCACGGCCGACACGATGAGCAGCATCACAAACATCATCACCCACACGTCGGCACTGAAGGGCTCTGGAACACATGGGGGGGGGGGGGGGGGGGGGGAGGGGGTTCATCATCGTCATTTCACTTTATTGTCAAATGTGACTGGACGAACATCGGCACCATTTGCATGTGTGCTCACCTAAAAAAGCAGAGGGGGAGACGGTCCCGTTGCTACGGGAGACCATGACGCTGATCCCCGTTTCGATGAACGGCACGGAGAAGTCAATGACCTCCGACCTCTCCTCGTTGATAGTGAGCGAACCGACCGCCATGTGCGCGTTCTTCAGCACCACCTGATGGTGGAACACAGAGACAGACAGAGACGTGTGAGGAGCTGGAGCCACAGAAGTCACACACACACACACACACACACCTCGCCAGCGTGTTCAGGTAAATTTAGCCTGAAGTTCCTGAAACATGAAGTCATGAAAAGAAATGGAGCACAAAAGACGGCTGTTCCACAGTGAGCGGATTTCTCAGAGAACAGCTCTTCCTCTTCTTCTGGACTTCTTGAGACATAATGGAACTTTCCCTTTTTTATTTTTAAGCACCTCAAGCACTTTTTTGTCTCAGTGAATTTGCACCGTGTTTACAGAGGTTACGTCTGGTTGCTACGCAACGATGTTCACTGTAATTCATCTTTCATTTATTTCAACAGTCAACGTATCGTCACACCTGCTTTCTTGGCCATTTAAGAACAAGGACCGATGGAATGATGCATTCAATGGTTGTTGTTTTTCTTGGGGTGTGGCGTTTGAGGTCTTTAAACCCCCCCCCTACGAGCACCTGTCGGCCTGTCTACACCTCTCTCTCTCTCTGGGATTAGAAGCCTCTCGGTCATTCTCCCTCCGTTGCTCGGAGCCGATCCCAGCCTCGCCTCCGGCCATCTTGTCAGGGACGATGGATGATGCGACAGACACAGTCAAACACGTTCTGATAATATAATGACAACGATCACAGAGGTTAATTCCTGTGAGTTCCTGTCAGTCGTGGTACTAATGTGATATATATGCAATGAAATGTGAAAACACAGTATAAGAAAGGGTGGATCCTTTCTTTTATTCTTATATTTCTTATGTTGTTATGATGATGATGATGATGATCATCATCATAGAAGGGACATCAAGTTCTTCTCTGAGCTGAAGAGGGGGAAGTCAAAAATCTATGCGATGTTCCCTCAGTCGTAACGAAAACCACTGTGAAGTGTCACGAGAAGTTCAAGTACACTATGAATCGAGTTCAGCACGTTTCCGTGTCTTCAGGGAGCCACATTAGAAACATGGACCTGATGTCTGGCAGCTTCTTAAAGCTCCTCCTCCTCATCGCAAACGTCATCATCATCAGTACCGATCAGTTAGAACTAATCAATCACTTATAATAAATCACAGGCCACGGGGTCTTAACACGATAGATAAAGTGTTTGTTTTTTTTAATACAAGCTGCAACGTAAATTGCAGGTTGCTGTGTTTCAAACTCTGGAAAGGGGAAAGCAGTCGCTCTCAGGTGACACACACAGACGACATGGAAGCAAAATGGACAATATCAAATAGACATTGAGGATGTAACAGGAGGAACCTGACGAATGTGGTTCCGTTTGGAGCTTTATTTAGACAGCCAGCTGGTTCAATAACATTTATTGCGAGGTCGCCGCAGCAGAAATCTGCCAGCTGTGAAATCCATGATCAGCCTACGCACCAGCAGGTCACGATGAAATCGACCAGCGTGTCACTGAGGTTATTTTCAAGCTGTTCACAAGCGGGCAAAGGTGCTGCTTCTGTCAGCTGTGAGGTTGTTTTATCGAGGAATTCAACTGCGTTTGTGTTCGTGGGGCAAAATAAAAGTGTGTTTGTCTGTTTTCAGAGTGATGGAGTGAAGCACGTCCTCACCTCTCCGACCATGCCGTTCCACGTCCCGTTAACCTTCTTGCCATGTTTGCCGTTGGTGACCAGGTAGAGGTCGTACGTGAACTTCACCGTCTTGGCGATTTTCTTCAGGATGTCGATGCAGAAACCTTTGCAGCAGCGTTTGATGTAGATCCCCGAATCACCTGTCTGGTTGCTGATAGGTGGAAGAGAAGGAAGCAGAAGGAAGCAGAAGGAAGCTTTATTTGGCTTGACAGCGTGTGCTTCAGAAGAGTCTGACCTCTGAGCTCATGTTCTGATCCATGGATGGATCTTGTCACAAACATCAGTACAGATGTGACAGCATCATTACTCCATTACTCCAGGTGACGATGGTATTAACGTACAGAGCTCATGATGAACTGACATACATGTACCCTGGATGAACTCAAGGGGCAGCAGAGTGGTGGCTACGGAGACCACGGAACCCCCCTCTCACTTCAGCAGTGCTTCCCAAAGTGCTGAATCATGCTAATATTGTCCTTGGTGGTCTTAGAGATTTCAGCACTGAACGCAGATTTTAGGAGGATCCAGATGTTTTTACTTGATCAACAGCTTTGATCTGCTGAACATCAGGTGTCACATTCAGTGGGTAAATCCACAGTCAATCAGTGATCCTGTCCTGCTCCGTCTCAGTGATCGTGTCCTGCTCCGTCTCAGTGATCGTGTCCTGCTCCGTCTCAGTGATCGTGTCCTGCTCCGTCTCAGTGATCGTGTCCTGCTCCGTCTCAGTGATCGTGTCCTGCTCCGTCTCAGTGATCGTGTCCTGCTCCGTCTCAGTGATCGTGTCCTGCTCCGTCTCAGTGATCGTGTCCTGCTCCGTCTCAGTGATCGTGTCCTGCTCAGTGATCGTGTCCTGCTCCGTCTCAGTGATCGTGTCCTGCTCCGTCTCAGTGATCGTGTCCTGCTCCGTCTCAGTGATCGTGTCCTGCTCCGTCTCAGTGATCGTGTCCTGCTCCGTCTCTGTTCTCTCTCTTGTCTGTGACTGAAACCAACTGGAATTGTGTCGCGGGAGAACACCATGCTCCATCCTCATTTTTTTAAAAAGGGGTGGGTGTACCCCCCCTTTGGCCCCCAAATCAATGCTTTTGACTACGACCAATCACAAGAGAACAAGGTGACGTTGTGAGAGAAACCAGTCAATGGAAGGACGGCGATGAAATAAAATGATTTGTTGTCCAACTTGTTGAACTGTTGACTGCTCTTCACCCGCAGCAGCCATCTTTGTTGTGTGCATAAACACTGTCTTTGTCCTGTTAAGCCCCGCCCACTGACAGTTAATCATCCAATGGTTCGTGTCCAGACGGACCTGCAGAGACAATCCACATCTGCTGTGGCTCCAGGTTACTGATACGACTCAACAACACTGATATGGACGTTACTGAAACTGGGAAAAAAGCAAAGCTTCATGCGAACTCCAGTGTGAGGCTAAGGTCAAATGTGTTTGTTGTTGGGTTTGGTTTCAGTGTGTTTTCTTTTCACTCAAGGGTGTTTTGACCTCCATTCACAGACAGCGGCTGGATTTTGGATTCAGTTCATGCCCGTTCACAACCCTCGCGCTCACGAAGATAACGGGTCCATGTACCCACGGAACAATGGTGGCGGTTGTTATCTGTCGTTGACTAATGCCGTGTCCACGTGTGTGTGCGTTTCTGTGCTAACAAAGTCCTGAACATACACAGCCGCACTGATTTGGCTCGTGGAGTATTTGCAGCTGAAAAGAAATCCTGCATATTATCTGAGGCATTATGGTCCCTGAGCGGTGTACGTGAGGTGAGGGAGGATGAGACCGACAAAGGGGCAGGAAGAGGGAGCGGAGAGCAAAGAGACTCGGGGAAGTAGTAGAAATAACAGGGTCAGAGATCCGTCAATAAACCAACCAGTGAGCCATAAGATGTAGGACACGCTCAGGAGGGTTGAGGAAGGCCAACGAGGAAAATTCATTACCTCGCAGCAAAGACGTCTAACGGGTGAAGAGGCGAACGAGAGGGACGGGAACAGAAAGAAACGGAGGCAATGAGGTAGTTTACGGGGAAGACAAAGGAACTGCTGCAAGATAATGAGGAAAAAAGAGGCAACAAATGGCGACAGATGTAATTAATGGCCTCCCTCGTCCACGTTTTACTTTCCTTTATCTACATGATTCCAGTTTGCAGTTGCATTATGCTAAATTGCAGTCGAACGGTGCTTTTTATAACCACGTGGTCCCCAACTGTCACTGATTCAGTCAAACGTGGCGTGAAAACGTGGTCTTGGGCCTTTTGCATTGTTTGTATTTGTTTTGTAACACATTCATTCATTCATTCATTCATCTGTCTCCTGGTGCTGTGGTTGTGGGTCGCGGTGGTGCTAGCGCTGATCCCAGCTGTCAGCGGGTGGACAGCAGGGCTCACTGAGGGGTCCACAGGCTATGGAGCCTGGAGTACCTGGAGAGAACCCAAGCAGACACGGGGAGAGCATGCAAACGCCACAGAGCAATGAAACCGGGGACTTTCTTGCTATGAGGCGACGATGCTAACCAATGCACCATGTGCCACCTGGTACAACTATAATTTATTACTAAATAAAAGCACGTCGATTTGATTTTCAGAATACAACATCAGGTCGTTTGCTTCTTAGAGACAAAAACCTCAGGTTGAAACAATTCCAATGTTCAGAACTGCAGATGAGGTGTCACCTGAGTTTGAGCTGCTTGCGGCAGGGCACCGTGTTCCTCATGCAGGTCCCGCTGAGCGGATCCACGTCCTCAACGATGACAAACGGCGCCTCCTCCAGAGTCACGATGGACAGGTGGTCCTCCCGCTCCTCCGCTGCTGAGTACAGCTCAAAGCGGGGCCAGACGTGGTACCTCATCGTCAGAGAGCCTCTCTCCCACTTGCCAACCTGCACGAGTGAGCGGGGGAGATGATACAGAGTGTAACAGGCAATTGAACAAAAACCACAAGTGACTGAACATCAGCACATCCAGTATTTACCCTGTCCCACTGCCGGTCCTTGTCGAGGAGAATGATGACCAGTTTGGGGAACATCTGATGGCCCTCCTCACTAAATGAAAGGTTGCGGCCTTCAAATGTCACATTCATCACGTACCTGACAATCAGAGATCACATGTCAATAAACAATCTGCCGGGAAGAACTTTTTAAAGTATTTGTTCCGTCATTCGTCTTCTCCTGTTGCTCTGGTTACGAGCCACGTTTGTGCTGGAGCTGACCCTGACGTGGCAGACGACCATCCACACTGACATTCACATCTAATTAGTAATTTAGTAATTTAGAGAAACCAACTAACTTTAGCATGCTTCAGGAAGTAGGAGGAAGATGGAGGACCTGGAGAGAACCCACACAGACTGGGTGAGCAGGAAAATTCCACACAGACAGATCCCCAGACCAGGAAATATTATATTATATTATATTATATTATATTATATTATATTATATTATATTATATTATATTATATTATATTATATTATATTATATTATATTATAGTAGATTATATTATATTATAGTAGATTATATTATATTATATTATATTATATTATATTATATAGGTAGATTCCATTAGATTAGATTATGACCCATGTTCTTGTCAGCTGACAGGCAGTGTGAATTTAACATTTGTTTGGACTCTTTCACTCCAACTTTTCTTCTTTTCCTCTGTCTTTCTGGTTTCCACCAATGAACAAGAGAGCGAGCGAACAAATGACGGGGTCTTAAAACTGAAATAAGACTAAAAGCGGGGATCCGCAGCAGAGTTTGCACATTCTAGTTATTTCACCACCGAATCGGTTCCATTCTCAAACAGCTGGTGTTTGCGAATCTTCTCTCCTGATCATGTCCTTGGAGGATCTGAGGCACCCATCGGTGCTACAGACTGTGTCTAGGCCCACAAACCAATCTCATCCGCTCAGCGTCTCATCACATCTTCACTTCTTTCATGTGGTCAGAGTGACGACCAGTCTAACTTCACTCCTGACTCCTGAACACATCACGTGAGCTTGTGTCAAGAACTCAGAGCTCAGGGTGCACAAAGCAGCTGGTAATATGATAATGTGATCATATTATTAGGGAAATTATCGTACAAATACGATAATTATCGATCACCTGGCAACACACCAACATGAAACAACCGCTGATATCCAACTTCTTCCTAAAACAACGGGTCACTGCTTACGTGTGTGTGTGTGTGCGCTGACAAACCATAAACAACCATAAAGGCCAAAGTGAGAGGACATGGCGAGTGCATGATCTGCCTCCGGATCAGCATACGTGTGTGTCAACAAGTGCTGGACGATAAGCTGGAATCAAATTTTTTTCGTTCTGCCGCCTCCTTCCCGCGCTCTTCCTTGTCCCAAACTGTGGGCTGCTGTCACCATGGTGACGCTCTGCCTCGGAAACAATCCACAGGAGAAATAAATATCTTGTCTGAATGCAAGGAGTGAGGGGCCGTGTGTGTGTGTGTGTGTGTGTGTGTGTGTGTGTGTGTGTGTCTGTGTGAAGATCTTTTGAAGGAGCTGCTTTACCCATGATCGTCTCCAACCAATCAGCAGTGTTTGTGAGGAAAAGGACAAGAAAGAGGCCAGGACCTCCTACTGGAACATTCAGTGCCTCTATCTGGAACGTCTTTAGTGGTATTAATATCGCACCTCACACACACTCACACACACACACACACACACACACACACACACACAGACTGACGGAGGCCACATGCATCCAGCGAGTCAGGAAGATGACTCGAGCCTCCATGACAACGCCTATCGCAGCGGCTGGCTGGCACATGAAAAGTGCTCTAATGCCGATGTGACATGGGATTAGTCTCCTAACATAATCTGGGCGTGAATCGGGAAACAAAAAGACATGTGTGCGTTCCAACTTGTTGCTGCGTGACGGCCATGAAGGCACCCGTGACCGCTGCGCGTACACGTGTGTGACATGTGTTGGCCGAACGGCAACACGGGGACGCGGGGCGGCTCCGAACACCGGTGTAATGTCATGTCAGGTGTTGCCATGGCCCCCACAACTACAGCCATTTTCATGCAATCAGCTGTGTTGCCATGGCACCCACAACTACAGCCATTTTCATGCAATCAGCAGTGTTGCCATGGGAACAGTAATCTCGGTGGAGGGAGACTGGAAACTGGAAACGTGAAAGAGAAAGGAGTATGAACCCGAGCGTTTACTCCTCATCCTGCTTTCAGATCAATCTCTCCATCTCACCTCTGAGTAGCAACAAATCACACATCAATAGAAGCCATCTGTCCACTCATTAACCTGGGAGAGGACTGATGCATGCTGGGAATGTGCAGCACAGGAGGCTGCTGTGTTTGTAGCGTTTTGATTGATGTCGCTCATATCTGCTGTTTGATCTCTTCACATGTCGGCGCTCTCGTCAGAATCCACTGGAGGAAGACGCAGAAAACATAAAACCAGCAAGTCAACGGATCTCACGTCAGCCGCTCGCGTGCGCCTCGCTCACCCACTGTTCTCCAACTCATCGCCGTCTCCGAGGAGAACTCGTTTTTCAGTCACTGAGACTCATCGGTGTCACGATTCGCCGTCTCTGTAACATCACATCAGTCATTGGATGTCTTCTTTCTGTTTGTACCTCACACTGAAGCTGGGTGGTGGGGGCCGGGGGGGGGGGCGTCGTGTCGCAGGATGTTACAATATATGAGAGCAATGTGTGAGAGTGTGTGAGAGAAATCTGCACACACACACACACATCCACTCTATCAGGTTGGGATGGGTGACTCATAATCTGGGATGACAACAACTTCCAGGTGCGTCCCTCCTTTTGGTTCAAAACTGCCCCTCCCCGTGTGTCAGTCCGGGCTGCGGTGCACGTGTGCCGTATCCATAGCAACACTAGACACCAGCCTGTTTCACCATTAGCGACAACTTAATATGGGGAGTGGTGGATTCTTGTAAATTGCGACTGAGGCTGGAAGAAGAGCTAGATGACGTCACTGACACCAAACTTAACAAATACTTGAACAAACATAATCTGTGTGTGTGTGTGGGGGGGGGCGACTCACTTTGAGTCTGGTGGTGTAATTTGAAAACTCTGGTTATTTTTAATTCAACCCTCAGAAAAAAAACGTGACGGAAAGTGACGTGGAGAAAAAAGGAAACACAATGGTGACACAGTTC
>CAAKHB010000415.1:22530-34665 GCA_901007665.1 Aeoliscus strigatus | reverse complement strand
TCGTTTTGCGTTGGTTTGCCTCCCTAAGATAGCAGACTATTAATTTTTAATTCTTATGCATCCGCACGAAGACGGCAGCCGAGAGGAGAGAAGCAGAGACGAGCAGAGGAGGAGAGAAGGAGGCGAGTGAGGAAGGAAGGACGCGAGAATGAATGACAAACACTGAGCAATCAAGGAAAAG
This sequence comes from Aeoliscus strigatus, assembly GCA_901007665.1. NCBI lineage: Eukaryota > Metazoa > Chordata > Actinopteri > Syngnathiformes > Centriscidae > Aeoliscus > Aeoliscus strigatus. The sequence continues at coordinate 34,484 of CAAKHB010000415.1, read as the reverse complement.
GAGATTGGAGGAGTCAAGGTAGGAACGTGTCTGTTTTTACATCCTTCTTACATGTAGGCCGATTCACCCAGACGCAGAAAGCCTCTTTACTTGTGTATTTTCAAACACCAGCAGCTTCGTACTTGACATTTCTGCTGGATACTCTCAATAAATCCCATTTGAGAGTTACCTACTTCAATCTTGGGGGTGGGGGGGGCTGTGCATGGAATCCTGGCCTGTACACTAATAGATTTGGGCGTTTTTAATTAAAACACAGTCTGGGAGCAGAGAAACGTGCATTTGCCTGTTCAGACGCAGGCAAAGTGGGTAAGAAAATTCATTTAGCCCAAATGGAGACATCAGAAACGGCTTAGGAGAGATGTTGTTATGAGTCATGAATAATTCTCTCCTGGACGATTGGTGTCAGCGCTTCTGTAGAAAGTCATGAGATGAGATCATGTTTTGGGGTGTCGTCTCTAAATACACGATAGAACTTCAGCAAACATGCACGTCTTCTGTCTAAACCGTAGCGCCCGTTCCCTTCGGGAGACACGGGAACGAAGCAGCCGATTCCCTGTTAGAGGAATGAACGCGTCAGAGCGGAGTCGAGACTGAGCCACTCTCCCCTCCGTCCGTGTCCCACAGTAAACCATTAATCCTGCACCTTGTCAAATCATTATCCAAAGGCCAGTTGCTCTCAGAGGGGTCCAAGGAGCCCCTGGGCGTCCTTGAGTCATGTTCCTGGGTGCCCGCCCCCAACAAATTGAGGTGTACTTTAATTTTAAACTGGCCCGAAATCCCAATTAAAGATGTGTGTGGCTCATTTCTTCAATAATAAATGCAACATCTTACTACATTAAACCACCGCAGGGGAAAAAAAATCTCTGCTCTAATTAAAATGTGAGCGTGGAATGTTTAGAGGCTTCATACCGCCAAGACTGAGGAGCCCGTATATTGGACTATGCTGATATATTTCCCAATATAATAGAAGTTGTAATAAAAAGGCACTTGCAGCCGACACAGTAGTTATGCTGGAAGAAATTAAACCTTTTGTCTCTGTGTGTTATTATGATAAGATTGAACCTGAGGAGGCCGATAACAAAGACCCAGAAAACAGTTATTTTCTGCCGGGAAGCCTTTCCCTCATATCACCATGGTGCATTGTGTTTGTTCTGCCAATTCTTGGGGAAAAATTGGCATGTCTCCTATTCTGAGGGGGCTAAATGAAATTCAAATTCTTCAGGTGGTAAAACAGCAATATTGCAACTGTCTGATTGCGTTATCTGGGCATTGAAGAAGCCAGACTTGGAATTGGTTTACTGCCAAACACTTTCCCTGCAGAAGACAGAAGGATTTATTTCCCCCTTGTCTGTGTGTCACGTTGCCATCAGAAAAATTATTCTCGCCTTTCAATGAGTGAATAATAATCATACATTAGCATGGCATTAATGATCGTCAGACTTTTTAAGAAGTCACTAATCATAATTAGATTTATTTCACTTTGACTTCGGTGACACTGCATGACGGATGTGACGATCACAGTGTTCTCTGCTGTGATAAAAGAAAAAACAAAAAGGGGTGGGGGGGGCAGAGTCGTCTTTTCCCTCTTTTCTCAAAACTCCAGATTTTATTCTCCGATCTACTAAATGCATCGAGGTTAAAACAAACGTGTATTCACTCATGCATGGGTGTGTGAGCATATATGCAAATGACCAATTCACACTCTGCTCTCAAATGCAGCATGTGCACACACACACACACACACACCCACGTTTACAAGTGAATCCTCCAATATGCTACATTTTGTGCTCTCCAGTGTGTATGCATGCACCCCTGCAGCTCTTTTACAAGTCTGAATAATTCTGTGACCTGTGATGTTTGATTCCCTCTGGTTAGTTGAATTGATTTGAATATGCACGAGTTGAAAGTAGGTCTGTGAATGTGGAAGTAAATTGACCATCGTGTCATTGTCACAGTCTGCACGTCGTTGCTGCAACATGTCAATTAAGGTTTCTTGTTTTTGACACTTGTGTCCGGATTTGCCCGGATTTGCACTGAAAGCCTTTTGTGGTGTGAAGTGAAAATGAGCCGGACTCGCAGTAGCAGCTCATTATTGTGCAATTGCAGTGACCTTTGTGGTAAAAAAAAAAAGAATAAATACAATAAAATCAGCTGCAGGCGTACAATCCAGCTCCATTTTCATCTTGAGATCTAAATTGTCAACAATGTGTCTTCAGTTGTAACTTAGATGTCACAGACACAAAAACTTTCTTATTTCCAGAAATAGTATATTTAGACAAATGTCCCCTTGAATATTGTGATTGTTATTAAAAACAAACATGAAGCCTTTCACTTCCTCTGTAAAGTCGTTTTAGGAGGTTTTCCAGAAACACGGATAATGAATTGTGGCTTGTAGAAATGAGTACTTTTGGGAAGTATTCTCTCCTCTTATATTACCTTGCAAATTTGATGTTGCCAACGTAACGCACACGTACACACACATTTATTTTCCCACCTGCTGGCTGCACACAATCCGGTAGGAAAAGAGCCTTTTCATATTCAGGGCTAATCAGTTTGTAGAATGCCGACTATTTTCATGTCACAGTTACATGAATAGTTTCTTCTCTGCCGATGAAAAGCAGGTATGATACCTGATTAGTAGCCTTTCAGCTGCTGTTCACCGATCCTGTTCATGTCACGTATTGATTTATTCAAATGATAATCCATTCACAACACTTTTCACGACTGAATTGTACCCGGATGTCAATGTCTGACCTTTTTTCCTCCAAAATGTCATTTCGCAAAAAGCGACTCAAAAATCATTCTGTTGACTGGCCGACTGGTTGTGACCTTTACCATGACAACTTTGGAGCAGCATTTGTCACCGCACCCACACATATTTGTTGACATTTGCAACAAATATGATTTTGGTTTCATGTGAATAGGTTGAGGATTCAAAATAGTCCAATAGCAGGCAGAGAAGTGGAGCTCTCTGCTGATGAATGGCTGCTCTGGCATGCCTCTCTTCTTTATTTTTTTTTATAGTGTCTCTTGTGGCGCTGTCCTGTCCCACTACCCCCGGTGCATAGGCAAAGGGTAATCTTTCATGCCATTATCAGTTGACGCCGAAATGGTTTGTCTCAGTCGGCCAGTTTTTCACAGGACTGACCTAGAAACTGTTTACTGTCGCCACCGCGCTGCTTCCCCTTCCTCCTCCCCATCGAGGACGCTACTTGTCGTTGCAGCTCGGAGGTTGTCACTCCACAGCAAAGCCATTATGATTGGTAATGACAGTGATTGAGGGTCAGTGTTTTACCGTTGCTGACAAAATTCAGTGGAAATGACTTTAAACAGTGGTTGTTGGGCAAATTATTCCAGTCAGGAATAGTCTATTATGTCTTGTGAGGCTATTCTTAATGTGTTGGCTGTTTTCCCCTTAAATGCTAGATTATGTTTTAGGAGCTGGTATGTACAATAATGGACTGAATAGAAAAGTGTGCAGGGAGGACAAGGAAAGGGGAGGAAATAGAGGGGAGTGTAATAAAAGATGTGGAGAGTTACATTATTGGCAACGAGCAGAAATTGTCTCTGCCGTGGTGCAGAGGTGGAAGAGTGATGGACAAAATGCGTCCATTTTGGAGGTAGTGGCCTTTTGTGTTTTGGGCAGGGAATGGAGCCACGCATGCAGCCGCCTGTAGCTGCTACATCTGGAGGAAAGCTGAGGGGGGGGGGCGTGATCAACCAGACGCACACTAATTCACTTCCACTGCTGCCGGCGTCGAGAAGGTGCCAGCGTGGCAGAAATGAACAAGAGCGACAAGAACACATGAACACATTGACCAAAAAAAAAAAAAAAGATCAATGAAGGACTCTTTTTCATAAGTGGAATGGGTGTTAAATGAGCTGGATGTGCCCATGTGGCAACACAGAGGATTGAGTGTGTTTGTGTTGTATCTATTGACTCCGACACGACTTGGTGTGCAGCAGTTTAGATTCAGTGATGCTCAGTCAATGTAATCAATCAACCTCTTGAGCAATTTACTTGTTTTTTTCTGAGATTTGTCAGGGGATAGGAGACAACTCAGTTCTGATTATTGTAATCTTTTAATAAATGCCCATTTCGTCTGCTTGATTTCCCATCATGATGTCTAAATACTCCAACTACAAACAGAAAATAACGTTGAATTTTGTGTTTGCGAGTTGTCATTGATTGACGTGTATTAAACGGCCTTGTCAGCGTGTAATTTCGGGCACTTGTAAATCACAAATCCTTGTTCTTTAACTGGGTGGTTTTGTGTGATTTTGTGTTTCTGTTGTGTTCTTTCTACTTCATAAAGGAAAAAGAAAAAGATGATATCAATCCCTGGACGTGGTGTGTTCAATGATCCTGACTCAACTTCATTAAATATTCTCAGTCTTATGCAATGTTTTCGTTGTTGTTGTTGTTGTTGTTGTTGTTGTTGTTGTTGTTGTTTTTTCCAGAAATAGATTTCGGTCTGCATTTTAGCAATAAACCTGAGGCTCCATCATTCCTGAGCTGTGCCAGCACTTATCTCCCACCTTATGGAGGGGTAATCGTGGCAAAGTGTCGCAGTTTGATTCTTAAACATTACGCTGAAAGTAGCCTTGGGTATTTACCGAAAGGATTAAGTTGTGAACACAAGCGGCTGGCAGGGTGGCTGGGCTCAGACGCTCAGACGCCGCTCAGGTGCTTTGGGCGTCCGATGCCTCCTTGGCGTTTCTCACTGGAGATATTCTGGGCACTTGTAGGAGACAGAATGTGATGTTTGCTGGAACCATCCACCTCCTAATGCAGACGTACTACATCCAGACGTCAGCGCCTTACCACCCCCGGTCTGTAGGATCCTTCCCTGATGGTCGTCAAGGGGTTCTGGAAGCTTCTGTCAAAGCTGTACGGGCAGTGGCTGCTCTTAATGTGAGGTCAAGTCCTGTGTTGTAAAATGTATGCTCACTCCCAGTGTGTGTACAAGGATGTCAAAAGCATTCTTCGACTTTCGATGGGAAACATCAGAGACGACTTCTTCTAACAAAAAGTAAACGTACTCAATCTTGTTCAAGAGGAGAATCTCACAATGTCTCAGGGTTACGACGCGCCCAGCCATCGTTTATGTACACAGGTTGCGGGTGCGGTTATCTCAGATGTGATTATCATCAGAAAATGTGCTCTTTGGTTATAAATCGTCTGGGTTTACACACAAACAACTATGTGAACACAGCAGGAAGTGGGGCTGGGCGATATGGACTAATGGTCACATCTCGATATATATATATTTTTTTTTAAATGCGATACAGTGTTTTAGAAATGTCATCACTGAATGAAGAAGACGGATTCAGCTTGTTATGTATGTCACATGTTCTATGTTGGTAACTGATCTGCAGCTCAGCTTTGCTCTCTGTTGGTTTAAACCACGGAGGATCGCTCAGGTGTGAGAATCCATCCACAGTGAATCGGTACGTCCGTTGCATCGGCTGCTGGAGGAAAGAACCTGGAGAACACTACTTGCTTTCACGTCCGTCTCCAAAACACCACGACGTCTCCAAATAACACCAGAAAGAGTCGCCAGAGGTCGCTGGACATGCAGGAAGAAAACGTGGCCACCAACAAAGAAGACAAAGACAGAGGTGGTGCACCGGTCCGACCCGGTTAAACCCTCGTCCTCCACTAATTGTCGTCGTTGTCCGTGTCCCTCTGCCAAACCCAGTACACAGATGAAAGGAAACAGGGATCAATTGACCTAATAGCCGCTCCGATCAATCCTTATATTTTTGCTCGGCAGAGGGTGCGGACCGGAGTGGCGGATGAGCCCCTGTAATTGGCTCAGCCCAAAACGGGCAGAGTGGGAGGCTGAGTGGTAATGGCAGGAGTAGTTGTCACTCCTCCTTCCACCTGCCGCTTCCACTGCGTCAATACTGTCACCTTTGTCCTCATTACCTTCAGCTCAGTGCCATGTGCAGACCCCTCATCTGCCAGCGTGTTCCTTCATTACACCTTCGTTTACACATCCCACTCACATTCAACAACGGAAAATACTCGGCATCGTCTGAAGCCATCGACACGTTCAGTCAGGCAGCAAAATTGAAAGGGACATGTGTATAAACAGGAAGCTGGTCCGCAAATGTGTGTGTCTGCGTCTGCCAGCGTGGCCCTCGCGAGCCGTGATGTGCACCTGAGACTTAGCTGTCGTCGTTCCTCGGGGGACGGCTCCGCTGGGTTCGTATTTGTGTCGGCAGCTCCCTCCTTGGGGTGTCATGATGTGTGTGTGTGTGTGTGTGTGTGTGTGTGTGTGTGTGTGTGAGCTGTGAGAAGCAACACCAAAAACAACACAGGCACCAAAAGAGGCTGTTTGTTTGCCAAAGATGGTCGCCGGAGTGAAGGAGGAAGAAAAAAGAGAGGAGGAGGAGGCGGCTGGGGAACGGAGATGGTCAGAGAAGGAGTGTGAAATGATGCATATATTTATAAACACCTCCAGGAAGATGCACCATAATGGAAAAAGACACCTAGAGCGATGACCTACAGGGGGGAGGGAGAGGGAGGGCCCATCCAGAGTGGATTAATTAAGGATTATAATTACGTTGGGACCATGCACGTCTCACCTGAGACTGCCCTCTGCTGCTCCTATCAAACCCCGTAGCCTCTGCTCCTCTGCATGTATGGACGCAACCGCTGGAAAATACAAAGCTCACTTTGTGCTATCGTGGCTTCACCCCTCTGACACGACGCACACAAGTGAATGTGCAGAACAGGATATTAGCCCGCGTTAGTTTAATCCGTACCTTCGTCTCACAGCGTTTTCATGTAAAATGTGGTCGTGCAGTCAGCGTGTCGTCTTAATGCACTAATGCACTCAACGGAACCGTCTTTATTATTTGTTTGTGTCGACTGTACATGAAAGGAGCACTATGAGTGGTCTGAATATTTATGCAAACCCAAACCATTTGAATCGGTTTTAATTTATGCGACGGCCATTTTGCAATTGTCATGATGTTTTTGTAGGAAAATACTGAAATAATGAGCAGAATAACAGTCCTTCTGCTCCCTGTGATTCTTTGTGACCGCTGTGAATCAGGAGATCCTCTGAATAGATTTGGTATCACTGGATGAGTTTGCCTTTGGTCTTTGTTTGGTTTCTGGCTTTTTATTTGACTACTGCACTGTGTTCCGTGTGTGTGTGTCTGTCCCTGAACTAATCAGCTCCCTGCCCTCACCTGTGTGCAGCCCTGCTCCTTCCAGTTTCTGACGGATGTTGTGTCGTCTTGTCCCCGTCTGTCCTGTTACTTGCGTCGCAAAGTTTAATAAGGCTCTTGTCTGCTGCTGAGTCATCTGCATGTGGGTCCGGCTACCTCAGAACGCGGTGACACAAACAAAGAGAAAGTACAACGTGACCTCTCTGGTGGAGGCACCGCTGCTCCCGTGTTATCAGAATATAATGTCAAGTAATAGTTTATTATGACGTCACTATGCGACTTGATACATGTTCAACATGAAGACCAAGTCACATTATCAGCTGTTATTATTATTATTAGGATCATATTCAAATGTAAATGAGCGGCAACATGGTGACAAACAGTGAAATACACAAACTTGTCTGACTGATCAAGTGTTTCCAATCATGGAACGTTACGTACTAACATGAACATGACACCCCCCCGTGTCAGGAATCATCCGACCACATATACCACATCCTAACCTACGGTTGATTCGTAGCACCACACCACAAAACAGACACACACACACACACACACACACACACACACAGGGACATTCTGCGTTTAGTGAGCAGAATGGAGAAAGATTTAATTGAGTCTTTGATCATTATAGAATTACCATGTGCCTTCGTGACACCCCCGTTATTGTTTAATGGATTAATCATTTTCTTTCCACAAATTGTGGAATCCAAATAACAAATCAGTGTTTTGCCTGCTTGACACAGATATGCAGTCGGAGCCAGGGAATTTTAATGTGTTCTTGCCGTCCAATTGGCTCTAGTCATCCATGCGACTTGATTTATTTGAAAGATTGGTTTTATTGATTCACTGAATTAATGTGGTACCAGTTTAATGAGGGGGCGATGGAACTATGCGGAATTTGACATCTCTGTGAACTCAAATGAATTGTGTGTACAATATTGATCTGGTTATCCACAATGTTTATTTAGCTATTTGTCCATGAGCTGATTAATTCAATGTGCACAAAATAATGTAGGTGTGTGTTAATGAGGTTGTGCATGTGTGTGTGTGTGTCTACATGTGTTATGGTGCTTTGAGCAGCATTCGGAGTGTATACATGGTTACGCCTGGTCATACATGCACTTACTGTACACATCACATACAGAACACACACACTGTACTGGAGATAAACGCACAGAGGCACCACAAACATCATAGGATGATACGGAAAAAAAAAAAAAGCGTCAACCAGACCGGTCAGTTAAAGTCAAAATTTACTACAGCAGAAGTAGCCAGCCGCTTGCAGAGAATTTGCAGGAACATGTTGTCTAATTTATTTTTATTTTTTTTTCCCGTCCCATCATCAGCGCCTCCCGAAAACCCCATCAAAATACGCCCACAACCTCTTCAGTTATTTTGCCAACAGACAGACAGACAGACGGACAAATGCCAGCAAACACATAAACCTTCTTGGCAGAGGCAATGAGTCTCTCCTGTTTCTTTTCTTTTTTAATTAGTGAAATAGCATGACAATACACAAGGTGATCCAGAACAAAAAGAATACAAGGACAAAGAAGAACAAAACATGACAGACAACAACATACCCTGGGTTTGAGTTGGAGAATGGACAATATAGGTGTGTGTGTGTGTGTGTGTGTGGATGAAAGACATGATCAAAGGGCATGATATTGATGTAGTAACAGTAACATGCTATGTAGAAACCTGATAACATACCATATTCTGGTGAATACGTTTATTATAAAACAAATAAAATAAAGAAAGAAGGAAGTGGGAGAAAATAAAGGGAAAAAAAAAAAATGATAGTTGTCCCAATAGTCATTCTGTGATCGCAGCTATGATAACAAGAACAATGATAGAAAAGAAAAAAGAAAAGAAAAAAAATATATGGGCACGCAAGTTGCAGTGTTTTTACATTAATATATACATCACATCGTTTATTTGCTCTGCCCCATCAGATGAGTCCTTGACTAGTGTCTCCCAAACATCTATCAAACATCAGAGGATGCCGCCCCGGCATGTCTTCTCCCCAAACTCACCACAACACACTCTGCATTCAGCACAGCCACTTAGCAGCGGCCGTTCCTCAGCTCAGCAGCTTCTCTGGTCAGTAATTATTGCTGGTGGCAGGAGGTGTCCATGTAGAAACCCCAGAACCAGAGTCTTGACAATCGCGTCGTGTGCATGTTCAAGCACAACCGAGGACCTCGTGTACGCGGTACGGCCACTGCGCCCGGACGCGTGCAGCCTGAGACATGTCATGTGTAACAACAGTCGGCACCTTAATTGCAGATGGTATACGGCAGAGCAGCAGCCAGTGTGGTGATTGAGCGGTATCTGTCAGAGAAGGCCAGAGGAGGGAAAGTAGCGCTCTAATTAGAACTAAAATCACAACGGCCACGGTTGCTTTCTGACAGCTGTCTCGTCGGATTCAGCTGCCTGTGCAAGAGGAACATTTGTTTGGAGGTGTTTGTTTTGACTCATTATGGATAAAAGCAGAGGATTCGCACGTCTCTTTCCCTCCTAGTTCACGTGTAACGGAGGACCACAGATATTGATATTGCATGGAGGAGACTCTCAAATGTCAATGGTTGCACACATTTATGGAGCTATTTATGTTCACAAGACGCGCTGTGCAAGCTCTTTATTTCTGCGAGGCTATTCGAGCACATGAGGACACAGACAACTATCGACCGTCGGCAGAGAAAATTATGAATTTTGAAGGCTGGATATATATGTTCCATTACTGTCGGTGATAGCTAAGCTCCCAAACGCTACTAGAAGGAGCCGGTGAAAACGGGCTCAGCCCAGTCATGTGAGGAAATTAAAAGTATTCAATGTGTTTCGTTAATCAAATGACACGGACTGCAGCTCAGGTCCTAATTACCGTACAAGTTCAAACAAATGCAAAGGGCACCAATCCATATTCTACTGGCATTTCCGCCGTGCACAGTGTCACGCGGCATATAGTTAATGAGATGAATGACTGCAGATCTCACGGGCCTGATTCTCACACTTACAGACAAATAGCGACAGGGAATTCCTTCCATTTTGATAGAAATTGAATGTAATGCAGTTCTGGCCTCCGAGGATGTTACGGGACAGTTTCACTTCTTTCACGCCGGTCTTGTCGGTGTATTAGCGGGATTATGCTAACATCACCTGAGTGATTTTAATGAAACATGGTGGAGATGTGGAGTTTGGGCCAAGAAGAGCCGTGAAGTGATTCTTAAACGGTCGCGGCTGCGAGTGCTTTTGAAGAGGAGCCGTCGAATGTACACAAGATGGATAGCAGGTGCCTCATACCTTTTAATGACCCACAAGAAAACGCCGACCTTCAATATATTTACACTGCATAACTGCCTTACTCTCAAAGAGGTTACATGAATGCACGCGGTGTAATTATAACCAGATTAAGGCGGTGCTCAAATGATTGCAACTGCCATGTAAAGACGTTAACTGGATTATCGGAGCCAGAACTGGAGAAAGAAAAACTCATTTGACCGACCTTGGAAGAGCTCTTTCTTCCTGGCAGGCGCCTCCTTTCTGAGTTGGTTCTGCTGTTTTGATTCTGTGCAAAGCAGAGTTTCTGCGTCTGATGTGGCCAGCAGATGAACACAGAGCAAAACACACACTTTCGGGGTGACAGCAAAATGGCTTTCATGTTACAAATGACTCAGCGTGTGACAGGGACTCGTATCGGTGGGCTCCGTCAGCTCGACGACAAAACAGAGACACAAAGTCCTCTTACTTCATGCAAGAAAAGAATATGTCCTCAGCTGTCAAACACAGGCATTCATCAGAGGCTACAGACAAACTGAGTTCATGCAAGAAACAGAACCCTAGGAGTTGTGCATAGTGAACAGAATACAGGGATGTATGCATGTATACGTGTACTCCTTTGGGAGTCAGGCGCCATCAGTCCGGAGCTGATGAAAAACACATCAAACATAAAGTACTCTATGGATATTGTATACTCCTCCGAGTTCTTTCTGAACAATTTGTTCTGTCATCACAAGGAACGTTTCCTTGATAGTTATTGATCAGAATGGACTTCACTTCTTCTGCAGGTGACGTGGGCCCCTAACCTGCTTTCTAACGCCAGTACATATGGATGGAGATGGGAATGACCGCCGGTGAAGCCGGTTCGAGGTTGAAGGCTTTTGACGATATCTGCTTCTCGCTCATGCAGGAGGGGGAGGGGCCTGGGCGTCTTAGTACATCAGGGTTTTATGGGATTTATGACCTGCGTCTCCATCAAATATCTCTCCCTCCACTGGCACCTCTCCCGGTTGCTCGAATTAGCAGGCGAGGAAAACAAACAAATTACTGGGAAACAAACACAACAGCTAATAAGCATGTAGTGACATGAGGAAAACGCTTTCAGCAGGACGCATGCCGAGGGAAGGTGAAGGAAGGCTGAGGGCAGGGTATAATCTTCTCTTCCTCTCCCCGCCGTGCCCTGTTTCTGCCTCCTCGCTCTCATTTCCCTCTGCCCCGCTGTCCCCTCCACCCTCTGTGGCTCGCCGGTAGGGCTCTCTGAGGAGATCATCTCTGAGCACGGGCAGTTGCGAGACAGATGGGCGGATGATGGATCTGACGTGATAGACAGCGGGGTGATGGATGGACGGTCGGCTGATAGGGGATTAATGCAGTGCCGGGGCCGCTGCGGCACAGCGGATAGCTTAGAGATGGATAGATAAAACTGACGAGCAGATAAACAAGAGAGTGCTAATCCACGCCCCCTTGATAGGCAGGAAATCAAAGTG
>CAAKHB010000415.1:6312-18450 GCA_901007665.1 Aeoliscus strigatus | reverse complement strand
CCTCCCCCCCCCCCCCCCCCCCCCACCCCTCGAGCATCAACCAGGAGCCTTGCTCTATGGCTGCTTCAAATATTCATAACAGCCCCGCTGCCACCCAGAGCTCTCTCCTCCCCTCCATTTTGAGACCGGAGCTGCTATCTGTGTGGTCCGGCTGCTGTGAATCAACTACTCTGTGGTCAGCGTATGAACGCCACACTCTCTGAACTATTTAGCAATGAATCTTCAGTCTCTTCCAAGTAGCTGTGCGTGGAGCTAAATATAAATATTCATCCTTTCTCCTCGCTCCATCTCTCCAACCACCACCCCCCCCTCCCCCGCCCCTCAGGCTGAGCACAACTACCAGCCAGCTCAAGGGGCTGCTGCTCTGCCTTACACCACACTGAAACTCACCCAGAGCTGGGAACGAGCAAACTAGCACACATGTAAAATAGGCGGCGGTGCTATAGTTAGACAGGCAGCACAGAGACACAGTGGATGGAGACACGACGGAGCAGTGAAATGAATCAGTGCACGTGAACACGCAGACCCACGGCGTGATGTGAGGGGAGCGCTTGTACCATGTGTCTGTCAGGAAGCCACTGGATGGATAAACGTCCACGTGGAGCCGCAGCAGATGCCTCGGTTTCCCTCTAATGCCCGCTCTCTACTTTCACGCCCTCCTTGTATCACCTCCTCCCTCCGAACATCTCGGCATCCTCCTTTCTTGCTCTCTTCTTTCTCCTTTAATGAGGACTACCCCCCACTTGCTCTACCCTTTCCTCTCAAATCTCCCTTTCATTCAGCCTCCACCCCTTCTGTTACTCACTCCCCACGTCCCCAGTTCTCCTTTTCTCTTTATCTCTGTCCTTTCTTTCATTCTCCTTCTCTTTTCATCATGCTGGCTGCCTGCTAACTCCAGCCTCTATTCAGTGTATCTCCAGTTTATTTCTCTGGGGGCCTCCTGCGTGTACTCTCCACCACACTGTGTTATCTAGCTCATGAGGAGGGTCGAAATGGATGAGGATGGCTTGTGGCAAACAGGTGGGTCGAGGCATAATTCCGAGCGGGTGGGAGAATGTTGGCGTGTGTACGTGTGGGTAGGATCATGACTTGGTGAAGTTGTCCCCACAAACCCTCAGAGAACTGCTGCCAGAACAAACGTTGGTAGCTAGTGTCTGGACTTATTACTGGCTGGTTGGCTTTTAGCGGCTAGTGCCTCTATTTAATGTCCCTTTGTGTGTGTGTGTGTGAGTGTGTGTGTGTATCATGTGGCCATTTTTTCTCTCTCCTGTCCTTGTCCCTGCTAAATGGTAAGCCATCTTCCTCAAAGGGGAAGCACGGAGCCCTTATTAAAGCCGTCCTCCAAAGCTGCCTGATTCCCCTTGTAAATCTCTCCAATAATTGGAAAGGTGCAGTCTCCATCACAAACGTACTCCGTGTCCATATGGCTGCTCGGGAGAGGAGAGAGAACCTGTGGGTGGAACCGATTGAAAGTCCAAAATATAAACACGATGAGGGTGTGAGAGGGTGAGAAGATGAAAAGGTGGCTGGGTAATGAAGAGAGAAGGGCAGAGAGTAGTGCCAAGGGTGATGCAAGGAGAGCGAGGACCGGCGCGCGATGGAGGGAGACAAATACAAACGTCTGGCAGTGAAAGAAAAGGAAGGTGTGTCTGAAAGAACGAGCCGGAGAGGGGCTGAGAGACGGGCTGATTTCACCAGCGTTGCCTGAGTGTCTCCCTTAATGGGGTTGCCATGACAACAGCATATGACAGAGTCAGACTCTAGCCGAGTGTGCGGTATGTGAGAGTGCACGTGCTCTGCTCCCCAAGTGATTGATTGTTTGTGAGATAATATACAACACGACGCACAAACACAGTCGAGTTTGTGTTTTATTGTTTCCTCCAGGACAGGGGGGAGGGGGGGGTGTTATATCCTTTTCGGCCGTCTGGTTTGCTCATGTGTCCTTGAATGAATGACGAGGCAGGGAGAAGGAGCTGGGCGTGCGCTGACCCTGTCCGTTGCGCCGCTGGCAGCCATGTTGGATGAGGTGAGGTGATGTCATAGGCGATCAGGTGACGTCCAGCCGTCACCGAGCCGAGGCGCTCCCGTGGGGGCTCTCATCTGTCATCATTAGATTAATGACACGTAAAGCAACGTCATCTCTTGTGTGTGCCAAAGCTAACGAGCAGTGCCCTGATTGTAAAATTAATTGAAAAACATTTTGATTAAGGACACACACACACACACACACACACGGACCTGCTCCATCTTCATCAACCCTGCGTCCGCCCGCCACCTCTTCATCCCCCTGGTTTTGTCCTCCCAGACCTCGCAGCGGTTCTCAGTCATACACCATTCTTCTCTCCGTCCCCGCTCACTGTGACATCAGTGACCTTCTCCTGTTTTCATTCCTGCCGTGTAACTCTAAATAACCTTTTCTAATCCACCGACCCGCTGGCGAGCCCATCCTTCTCTCCTCCCCTCAACTTACTCTTTCCTACGATCTGTCACTCTCCTCTTTCGTTAGGCAAATTACAACTCTTTTATGTGTTCAATCTCCCTCTTCATCTCTCCCTTCCAACCCCTCCTCTTTGTCTTTTCCCATCAGGCTCCCCTCTGCGCTGCTGTCTCTCTTGTCTTTTCTCCACGTCTCCATTACTGTCTGTTTCCCACCCCGACTCTGTGTATCTGTGATTTTATGCCGTGGTGGACTTATACAGAGGCTGTTGGTGAGGGATATGTGTTTTTTTTTGTCCATCTCACTCCCCTTCAGTCCTTTGTGGCCTCAGAGAATGGTCAGTCTCTCCTTCCCCTCTCTCCCACACAGCTCCAGAGCCAGAGGGAGAGAGTGATATGACTAGAGCACATTTCCACTGGTCTTTTATTCTCCAGCCTCCCCTGTCATCTCGCCTCTCCTTCTGCTGCTCTCCGTCTCCATTTCTCTCTTGTGTGGACCGAGGTCCAGTTTATCATTTCACCACAGCAAGGTTTTTGTACAGGTGTGTGTGTGTGTGTGTGTGTGTGTGAGAGAGAGAGAGCCTACGTACATCATTATCTTATTAAATGAATGACACATTGTTATTGCTCTGTGCCGAGGGCATAAAATAAGTGTGATTCTGAGCTACAAGGTGTGTGGGAGAGGGAGAACGTGGAGGCAGGGATAATGAAAACTCCAGGGCTCATTAATGTCATTCATTACAGTGATGATACAGACAAGAAGGAGCCATCGATCATCAGCAATCAATAATGAGCGGTATTGACCAGAGCAGCAGTTTGTCACCATGCAGTCCTCCATCCCTGTGGGGCATCTGGCTCCCAGGGGAAGTGTTGTGTTCTTTATTATTATTTTTGTCTTGTTCATTTTCACCTGTGTTTATAAATAAAATGCATTATTATTATTATTATTATTATTATTATTATTATTATTATTATTATTATTATTATTATTGTTATTGTTATTGTTATTATTATTATTATTATTATTATTATTACACCCAGCCTGTGTGCCTGTATAATTGCGTCCCCGTTGTATCTCCCGGCTCTTTTCTCCAAACGACGTAAATCCCCAAGCTCTATTGTTATTTGATTCTCCGTTTCCTTTTTACCTGTGGGATCCTGCTGTCTGCTGTCAATACAAAATGTCATGAGGACACGTCACGTTCCATGTAAACCGAGTGTGATCTGTGATTCAAAACATCACAGATCACAACACAACTTCTCGGTGGAAAAACAACGTCGACAGCTCTTTCATACCTATGTGCATCGCAGACTTAGGTCACATAATGTGAACAATAGTACGCAGTCAGGGATTTAATGAGCTGACACGGCGTGCCGCCCCCCCACAGCGTAAGAGCATAAACCATAGTGAGGGTAAAGCCAGAAGAGGTGTGAGTATGAATGTGCCCCTGACATCATCACATCTTGGAAACTGCTTCTTTGAGTATTTGGTTGATGTGTTTATACAGATTCTCTTGTAAACATGAGAGTGTCAGTAACGAGATGCGACTCTTGTTGGTCCTATTTTTTTTTTTACAGGACCAGGCTGTCTCCGAGAATATCTCACAGGCAGCAAACTAGCGCCGGGTGGAGTGTTGCCATAGAAACACAGCATCACATCTCCTAAGCAGATAACACATTTGGTGCCATTCCCTCCATCATGAGTCCCATTTCCCGGGATGAAGGTGGAACAGGTGTGATCGACAGCTTTCTTAAATATCCGAAAAGAGAGAAAGGAGAGTGTTTTTGGCGACAGGAGAGACAGTTTCTTAGTGAATTTTTAAGAATGTGTGTGCTCTGTTACAAGGGTCCAAAGGGGAGAAACGTTTCCGGTTTCCGACCCTCGTCTGCTATAAAGACGACCTTTGGGTTTAACAGCATTTATTAGCATTCATTAGTCTCTCACTCCTACTTGCACATTTCCCCACTCCCCCCCCGTCTTTTGTGGAGCAAAGGAGGAAACTCCAGTGCTCCTTCATCACATGTGTGGGTGCGTCAGGATGGCCCAAAGGCAGAGCAGCAAACAGCTGTGTGTCGGTGCCAGCAAGTCGACATTTGGTCCACTCGACCCCCAACGCTGGCATGCAGAGAAAGACACGCCGTCCAAGTCGTCCTCTCCGATCGTCGGTTCATCCGTGGACCCCTCTCATTGTCCCAGGGGGCAGCAGTCAGTAGCTAAATGCTGATGTGCCGGAACAGGAACAGGTGCAGCAGGGTGTCTGTCCCTTTGCCAAATGTGTGTTTCAGTTTCCTTTAGGCTGACGAGCGGCTTCTGCAGCTCTCTTCTTTTGCTTCAGGAGGGATTGGAAACGCTGTGGATGCAAGTGTTTGATCAGCGTGCCAATGCAACTGGAAACAGGCGAAAACGTGAGGCTGAAGCACTCAAATGACAGAATGAAAGAAAAATAGGATGAGCATTTAAAAAAACTGAAGTATGTTTAGAACATGGTACTTTAAAAAAGTCTGCTGAGGTCCAGCTGAGGGGGCAGCCAATCCAGCATTCCTCAGGGGACAGTGTTTGATGTGCACACATGTGCCAGGTGTGTCTTTAAGCACACCTCACCCCCACGGGAAGGAAGCTCTCTGGTTTCATGTCTCCATCAGGGATGCTTCAAGGGTTCCTCTCAAGTCTCAAGTAGAGACCAACGTCCATTTGTAGCGTATTTAAAAGAAAACGTCTGCACTTAACGGCTACTTATTGCCTCACGCTAGCTGAAACGAGACAGTGGGTGAAAGTAGATACATGTGGAGAAGCTCCAGCCCGCTCAAAGACTGACACGTAGCACAGCAAACCCCTCTCCTGTCGTCTCTCTCTCTCTCTCTCTGTTTGAATGCCCTTGCTTTCTCATTCAGTTTATGTCTCCCAGGACAGTGCTCAGAAATGTTGAAATGGGGCCTAACCCACGAAGTAAAGAGGGAGAGTCATTTAAGCTAAGTTAAACAAGGGCACTTGGATTTTAAAGGGCCATAATCTTCAAAAAGGAGTACTTTAAAATCAATTGACAAGACATATAAATGGTCAAGACAGATTGAAAGGAGGAAGGTGTTGTTGGGAGTTAAGTGACTTATTGTTAGGAATGAGCATTTGTAATTGAATGTCATCCATACTTGACGTGTGCCAAAGTGTGTGTTGGGCAGCGCAGGTGGGTTGGATCGGTATGCAGGTCAGCGGTGAGCCAGATGATTCAGTCGACACAAGTTTGGGCCAGAATCCAAGCGGGGCAGCCATCTGGTGACCAATCAGGGCCCTCCCTGGCTGTGATGTCAAGGCACCAGGCCTCAGGGTTCTGTGGATGCACTGAATCACGCTGGACCGTGAAACAGACAATCAGGCCGTCGCTATGTGTGCATCAATGGACTGGATGATAAGGAGAAAGGTTCTGCTGGGTCAGAACCACCAGTATGGATTTACAGGATTTACAGGATACAGGATCATGTCAGACACTCAGAGTAGTATAGAACCGTATAGATTCTAATGAATCAGTTGAACGTTAAACTTCATCAGCTTTTGGGGGGGGTTTGTTTTTTCACCATGCTTGGTGACAGAAATGAGCGACTTCTGAGCCCGTGCAGAGGGTGGAGGGGCGAGGTGACCTACTAAACGGAGGAAAGCTGGTGAAATTTGGAACCTGACCATGGATTGCAGTGCAGTTGGATGTACTCGCCCTGTGGGCGAACACCAGTGTCTTGAACCTGAGATGAAGGACCGGCTCCTTCATCTCAAGCGACTGGAATGGGGGGATATACGAGAGGGAATTCAAAAGTTGGTTAAACAGCAGACGGGCAGCAGTGAAGGTCTGATGGCAGAGTCAGGGCCAGAAGAACGTTTTACAGGTGAAGGATGACAAGGGCTTGGACCCGGAGCTGGAGGAACCGCTGAATACATGTGTGTTTATGCCAGAGATGGAAACACAGTTGGTGCGCCGGCCAGTTTTCGTCTTTGTACTTTCACGCACCATTTCTTGTCCAGCAAATTGGTATCTCTGTCTTTGCTTCCCTGCAGATGATGGCAGCGACACTGCGGTTGGCGTCGTTATAGGGCACAAGGACACTCTCTGTCTGGTGTGACTGACAGCTCTGTTAATTCTAATGTGATTAATATTTCAAGGCCCCCGTCCATGCGAATGCCTCCGTAATGTAAAATAGTCTCAAAGAGCATGAGCCAATTCTCTAGCACCCAGTGAGTCACTCTGACCCGAGCCAGTCAGTGGAAATGTTCCCAACTTTCACACCCCTAGCGGTTTACAGGCCAGAGGGGTGACGGATGGCTGGCTGACAGGGAGAAGGGAGTCACAGGAGAATGACTACTGTCACTACCAGAATGCCGTCTGCAAGGGCATCAGACAGGAAAGAGAACAGGCTGCTGAGGGAAAGTTGACCTTAAAAGACTCGCCACTACCAGATACTGCTGTAACACTTAGACTTGTGAATATTTCATCACTCCTTAAGCAAGTTGTGGTCAGGTCCGTGATAGATCTAGATCCTATAGTAATGCAATGCTTCTCTGTGCCTCTCATGGTTCCAGCTCGGCTCGGCTCTTCTTTATCAGTACAATTCAATACCGCTTGACCTACCAAAAAAGTACCAGAAGGTACCAGGTACTATCACCAGTGGAACTGCAAAAAAATCCTGGTAGACCAAACTGAGATAATGTGTCACAACATGACTTCAGTCATAAAGGTCGGGGTGGTCAATGCAGCCCGACATATTCTCAGCTGATGGAAGTACATCCCCAGCAGACCATGAAGAATGGATTGAAAGTACGACAGAAATGGAGTAATATAAACAGACGCTGGAGAGTGTTCATAATGACAGGAAGGAAGAGGACGAACAAGAAGAGGACATGGTATAGATGTGACTTTCACCATTCACCATTTACATCAGGTCCTAACTTGGGCGTGTATATGTAGGTACCAGACACCAGGGATCCACCGTGACCCCATCAACTGAGATGTCTTAAAGCGTGCAATAAAAAGATATAAAAAATGGAAAAACAAAAAAATACAAATACAAATAGCAGATGTAGAGCTGTGCCGAGTCGAGTTGAGCCGTGCTGGAACCACGTGGTGGAAAAGCACCAATAATAATGGTGGGTGAGATAAAAAGTAGCCAGAAGTAGCATTTAAATCTGTGCTGCTCTCTCTCGGGTGCTCATCTGATCTATTCCCTCAGCACGGGATATCATTTCCGACACACATAATCCGTGATCAATAGGTATGACAAGGATCAGCATCAGAGGAAACACACCATGTACGTGTGGGTGGGCCTCACCTGCTCACGAGGCTACAGGGGTGAGCTGAGTGCAAGTGTCATCTGACATCAGCGCGTAGGTGGGGGAGGGCCCACACGCTGGACGGCACGCGTGCTTCACGCAGAGAGTGTGAGAGCAACAGAGACGGAGGACAAAAAAGGAGGGAACAATAAAAGGAGAGGAGCGAGGAGGGGAGCCAATCACGCAGAGCGAGACAAAGATGGCCTAGTACGGAGGTGCACGAGGTGTGAGCTGTGTGAGCGTGTGCTCCGGTGTGTATGCATGCTCTGCCACTCTGGTGATTTCAGGTGTTATCTTCTCAGCCTGCAGACGTGACGGCGAGATAATTAGAAACGTTAGCGCTCACTGGAGCTTGTGCCTCGATGCTTCTCCCATATACTCTCCCATATACTCTATGTCCCGTCGGCCTTTCATAAACACGCGTGTACGCCGCTATTTACATCACACAATTCACATCAACAACATCATCTGTGGAAGTGATTATCACAGTTGAATTTTAATGTGTTTGTGACCTGTTTTCAGTTATATGCGTTCTGAGTGATGTTTCCTCATACGACAATCTGTATGCTCGGTGCATTTGCCACACATTTGATCGTTCATGAGAAATGTGAGAACCCATTTGTTTCACAAACGGTATTTCACAGAAAGAACATTGAAAATTGAATGACTGATGTGAATTTAATTACGTTCACAGTATGGAGACGGTTGAATCGGAATTTCGGACGGTAGAGTTGCATTTTCTTTAATTAAACGGACAAAGACAACAAAGCGCGTGTTCGGACATCCGGACAAATGTGGACATGTGGGAGAAGACGTGTTTTACGTACGAAAATACAAAGTTGACGGAGCTCACAGAAGGATGACGGCCTAGTTTGTCCACTACCGGCTGATCAACATGCATAATGTGGATACACGAGTCCCCGAGGTGAACGCGGAGTGCCTGATTCAAAGAGTTCAGCCACTGGTACCCCCCCCACCCCCCCACCCCCTACCCGTCTTTAAATTAGCATCCTAACTCTGCTTACTCAGCTAGCGGCACAAGCTGTGGAGCAGTGTGTGAGTGAACACCAGAGATAATGAAACTGCACATCATTAAAGATAATCTTGCCTCATTTTGTGCTGGGAACCATAATTCCAGAAAGATGCCATGAACAACAGGAAGCACACACTTCTGCAGAGCAGGGCACACACACACACACACAACTATCATCGCACTCACTCCTATTCACGCCTCGGATGGTTGGTTGGAGGGATGGTAGACGTGCTAGAGGTTGGTTTGCAGGAAACAGATCCCAGGTCAAGGCGAAAGCTCGTCTGAAAGGGTCTCCAGCGTGTGTCTAATTGAGCACAGTATAGTTAATTGTTTGTGCGTGGGAGGGGAGAAATCAATCTGTTTTCTCACTGCCGTGACTTCAAGGCCCTGGGGTGAGAGACTGAAGCTGGCAGACACAGACACGCATGCTCAGCTCTGCCAAAAAAAAAACAACAACACAAAACCAAGCCTTGCAAAGCACAAGCACACACGTACACCCAGGTTTTTTTCCTCCGTCAACACACACACACACACACACACACACACACATGCACGTTCCCTCCTCAGAGGAAGAGGATGTGCATGAGGGGTTATTGAGTCAGGGTAAAGTCAGATCCATCTATCGATTGTCTGCTTGCTGAGAGAGAAGGCAGGAACGTGAGACCTACACAGGTCAGAGGGCCCGGAGCGGATGAGAGACAGTAAAGGAGAAAGATCTAGAGGGAAGCCCACAGAGCCCGCAGCCCCACCTCCAGCCCCATCTGCCTCAGCTCTGCTTTGACGTGGAAACTCAGCTTCTCCAACCCGAGAATGAAAGTCGTTTGTCAGATCAATCGGAGGGAAAGGAGAAACTCGTTTTCGTTGCTAATTGTTGTCTTTATACCTGGCTCCTTTCCTATAGATTTTTACGTATTCAATTTATGTATGATATACACATAATTAGTCGGCAGTTAAACACTCGGTCGATTAACGATTGCAATAAATAATGATTTCATTTCAATCTTTGGCCAGTCAGCTCATTTGCATGTGTGTTATTTTTTACAGGAGCTTTTCCCTTTTTTTGTCAAAACAGTTTTAATGGTGTTCGCAGAGAGAGACACATTTGAATTATTTACCTTTCCTTTAAATGGGATGGGAACAGACTCACATATGATCTCATTGGAGCCACAAAGGCTCTATTCCTGTTGGCTGACATAGGCTGGAGCAGTGCGACCCCCCCCAACACACACACACACACACCCTCCCTCGATTTGCTGCGAGTCGTTTTCATCTAGTCAGAAATGATTCCATTATTGATGGAAATGAAACTAACTGGGATCTGATGACGAGATGCAGAAATGAGAACCGCGGGGGGAGCGTGTGAATACAAGACGACGTGAGATGGAGGGGCAGAGATGGAGGCTGCCGAGAGATATGTAGGGGTGGTGCTGATAAGATGGATGAGTGCAAACAGCCATGAGATGTCCGTTGATTCATCTCCCCTTCATGTGTTCGCTTCCCTTTCTGAGACGAACCATGTGAATGGAACAAAGGCAGGAGGAGGTAGTGATTCAGAGCTACCAGATGCCTGAGACGCCGACACTCCCAGAACGAAGAGGAGGAAAGGTCACTTGAAACAGGAGGCTCCATGGAGACACCCCCCCCCACACCCCTATCCAGAATGAAACGTTTCGATGAACTGATGTACTCAGGCCTCTGGGGGACTGGAGAGCAGAAGAAAAAAAAAGTGTATTCAAAAAAGAAAGAAAACTTGATAGTGTGGATAAAGGCAGACTGTTGGTGTGTGGACATTTAAACGTGTGTGTCTCAAGGCGATGCCGTCACGTGTGTGTGTGTGTGTGTGTGTGTTTAAACTAAAGGTAGTGGGTTGGCACACACCCTGTGGATCCTTTCCATGCACTAATGGGTGTTCACCCGGTTTGGATCCCACCAAAGTATTTCCAGCACTGTGCTCCTGGTAATTAACAAAAGCAAGAAGTGGAAAGCAGCACCTGTTACAGCCTGACTGACTGAGGCCCCGAGCTCTGGGCTGTGTCTTCTCCTGCTCCCCTCTAATAATCAGACCACCGCCACTCCTCCCCCCGCTGGGACGTCGCAGCTTGGATGTGTGTGCGTTAGATAAACAGCAAACAAACCCAAGAGCAGGAGGTGTATGAAAAGGGGGCTGGGACAGAGAAAGAGACTTTCAACACAAACCTCATGTTTTCATGTGACCACAACATAGATTCATTTCTTGTGGGCTGCGGCTGTGGGGGCATATGTGTGTTTGACGCAGGTCGACGTAGCGAGAGGAACCAAGGGAGGAAGACAATGACAGCCATGTTTTAGAATTTGGGGCATGTCAGCCAGGCCTGCTGTGTCAGGAGCTCCTGATGGCCTCTCTGCCCCCTCCTACAGCTGGATCAACTTGGCAGGCAGATTGGGGTCACTACTATCAAATTAGATACATCACTCTCACACACACACACACACACACACACACACACTTTGTTGCACATGGTAAGTCGCTCAGACGTGTGCATTTGGAAGAGGTAGGCCTGTTTGCATCCTCCCAAAAAGGCAAACACTCATTCTCGCCAATAACTTCAGATGGGTAAAGTGCTTCAAAGACACTATGCTTTTCAAAGTTCACTCCAGTTGCCCAAATCTCCCTAAATTGGATCCTCTACTGCCTAGCTTTCGTGATGAGAGAATGCACTGTTAATAAGTCCCAACACACTCTTCTTAGGTTCATTCATGTGCGCTCACATTAAAGGTTAGTAGCATACGCTCAGGAAGTGCCCTGAATGCAAACGGCGCCGGGCCTGCGTGTGGGTCATTTGCATGCTATTGCAAAGCTGGAATGGGGAGTGATGCTAATAAACAGAGCTTCAAGCTATCGAGTCAGGAACACGAACCCAAATTAAAACATCGAAGGGAGAATTTCCCCTTAATGTCCAATCAGTGTTTACAGTGAGGTCTGATTCAAACCAGTGTTACAGGAGCACTTCAGACACAACGCTGAGGAACAGAGGAGATGTCAGTGAAGGAGGGGTTACATCAACCCAGGTCTTAAAACCGAAGAAAGTGACAGGATAATTAGATGACGGTAGCACTGGCACAAAAGATGCATACCTCCATTGTAGGGCTCTTAGCTATGAGATGAAAAGAAAGTCAACCTATTTTTAAATGTCACTGTCTCTTTTTGCTCTGGATCCCTGCTCTACTTTGTGCCACAGATCTAAACTGGGTCAACATCACATGTGGTGCCCCTGTGGGTGCTTCTGTGTGCATATGAGTGTGTGAAGAAAGTGTGAGTGATTCAAGTCATCAACTTTTGTGTGGTGCTATACAGTGACACCAACATTTGGAGGGGGGG
>CAAKHB010000414.1:27922-47277 GCA_901007665.1 Aeoliscus strigatus | reverse complement strand
AAAACGTATGTAGCTGTGAACATTCACCAAAAAGAAAACTGGGGAACATCAAGGTTGGAAAAATTAATACAGTAATTTCTCCATTTCTTTCTCTATTTTGTGCAGAAATTAAAAATAGAACACTGGAAAAGAGAATGAGGTTTGTATTTTTCCATATTTTTCTGTCTCATCAGAAGTATTTATTCCGTCTTGAAAACCCACAAAAGGAAACAAGCCACATTCAATTTTCATGCAACACACAAACAAGACTCGATCCTCCAAAATCAAAATCTTATTCTTATTAACCAAATCACAATTTGTCATAAATTTCAGCCCATTTGTAATCGATCACTTAGCATGTTCGCCCCTCTTAGGTGACCAAATTAGCACTGAGGAGGAGAAGGAGTGAGCAATGTGTGTGCAATGCTTTGATCATGGCTAATGCCATATGTTATGGCAACGTAAGGGAGGCCCATGACATTTTTCACTTTTAGCGACTGGCGTGACCCTGTGACCCCCAAGGATGGTGGTGAACTTTCATGTGCTGGCCGACGACCCCCAATGTCACGTTTAACGTCTCTAAGTGGCCCTCACTTTCACTCGCATTAACGACACACACACACACGCACACACATTATCAAAAGCTGGTCCTGGTGTGCTGGTGCTGAGAAATACAATCTGTATGCAGGAGACCTGGTCTGGACAAATGAAACTAGTTGTTACTTTACAGAGAGGGGCAGTAAATCACACAGTCACGGCTGTCTGGGGGAGTGAGCACACTGTGTGTGTGTGTGTGTGTGTGTGTGTGTGTGTGTGTACACTCACTGCCTGGACTATCTCCAATGCTGCTGAGCTTCCCGTTCCAGTACCACAGCAGCAGGGTGGCATCTCTGGAGCCTGACAGGATGTAGCAGTCTCCGCCGATGTAGGACTCTGAGCGAGCCAGACACGTCACCACGTCACGATGGCCGAAGACTATCTGGCTCAGTTTGCCTGCCAAAGCACATAAGTGCTTTTAGAATTAAGAACATTTGCATATAACACAAACTAACTATGTGTCAAACAATATAACACATACACATTCACATACACTTTCTTTTTTTCTTGTTTCTCACATGAAACTCCAACATGTGTTTGTTGACCATCTGTCTGCTTGGCTGGTTGTTCTACTCCACTAATTCGCAGACAAGAGTAAATATTCCTTTCAAATGCGTGTGTGTGTGTGTGTATATATATATGTACATATATATATACACACACATAAAAAGGCTAATTGCTGTCAGATTTCCAGCCCACAGCTCCGCTGTCTAATGTTCATTACACATCTCACACTGTGACCTCTGCAGTCAAACAGTGGATAGTTGGCAACACATGACATTTCTGTCGGCGTGTCAGAATCACTGTCCACTGGATAATTAAGCTGTATCCCTGAACACAGGAGGACTGTCATGAAATTGGGCGTATCACTGACAAAACTTTGGGAGAGAGGGAGACATCAAAGATGTAAAATGTTTGACATCTTTATAAACACTGGAAATAAGTACTGATGGCTGCAGCAATAATGGCTGCCATGCACCTCATATTAGATGAATTTTGCACACACATGCTTGTGTGTGTGTGTGTGCGTGCAGACAAATTAGATTGGATTTGTGCACGACTGCACGACTGTGTGTTTTGTGTGCGTGTTCCAATCAAGACTTGTAATTGATAGAATCCCTTCGTTCTTTAACCTGCGGGCTTTAGGGACCGCGGTGGCAGCTGTTGAACGCGTGCGATTAAACAGTGTTCGCGTTCCAGTTGTACACCCAAGTGGCAGTTGCACAATAGAGCTATCTTTCTGCTCCTTCCCTCCCTCCCCTAATAGAGAGAGGGAGGCCCTGGCCTGGAGAAATTGATTCAGCCTCTGTTGAATAGATGTTTGTAGATGTGTGTGAATGGAACTGTGGAGAGGAGCTGAAGAACACGGCAGAGATGAAACGTCAGACAGTTTCATTTAGGACCCCTGACCCCATGGTGTGTGTGTGTGTGTGTGTGTGTGTGTGTGTGTGTGTGTGTCTGTGCCCGCGCAACTCTGTTGGTGGGATTCAATAAAATACACAGTGTATGTTAAGTTGTGTTATGTTATGTTGTGTAATATATTACAATTATTAATATTAAATCATTATAATTATTGTAATCTGGGAAAATACATGATAACTAGATTTTAAACAAAAATACCTTTGAATGACGGAGAAAGTAAAAATAATGTCTTAAAATCAGTCCTGCAGAAAAATTAGATTTAGCAACAAACTATTAATAGAAAGTCTGAAAGTGAAGAACAGCTACATCTCCATGGGGTGTGCCGTAACGACGAGCAGCTCTTTAAATTCACAGGGAGAAATGATGATTTTCTGCCTCGAAAGGAAACTCGTCCTGAGGATGGTGCTAGAGGAAAGGCCATGAGGTTTCATTAACGTCAAAGATGTTTGTCCTCTTCTAACAGCATAAATATGTTCATCACTTTTGTGTTTGTGCTCAGAGTTTGACACGTTTGAGAGCTGAGAGGAGAAATCTCTAAGTTTCTGAATGAGCTTCGTTGATTAAATGAATTTTACATTTTATTAATTACTGTAAGAGGCATATTAACAACTGCAAATCTGGATTCAGCTCACAGGGCTCGAACCGTTGTGTTCCAAGTCAGAGACAAATGGAAAATACATAATATTTATGAAATGTCTCCACTCCGATCGAACAAAGCATTTCAGAAACAGAGCAATCTGAGTGTGTTTGCCTCCTTGGAAATATTAAAAACAAGCTTTTGCACATACAATTGGTAATTCACTAGTTCACGGTGAGTCCTGCCTGGTATCCAACCAGTTGTCTGTGTCATGTGAGCTGAAAACGTACACTCCTACTCCCCGTCTGCCTGCTCCGCTGTCAAGCAGATATTTTCGCCAACACTGACCTGACTGCTGTTTGTCTTACATGTTATAATAATAATGTTATAATTATGTTGTCACGTCATTCACTGGTATATGGGTGAATGACAAGTTTAGAAACTACAAGCTGACAGATGAGTGATGAAAACAACTGTCAGTGTGCATGTCATGTGATCCATCATGAATATAAATATATTGACTGTCCGTCGTGACAAAAGTAAGTGAGGCAGAGTAAATAAAGTTAAAATAAGCTACAGAGTTAATAATAATCTAACAGTTTAAATACTGTCTATGAAAGAAATCCTCATCACATGGTTCAAACGGTACCTGAGTCTGTGGAGTAAACCCGGAAGCTCTTGTCCCAGAAGCCACACAGAAGAATGAAGCGATTGTCGGCCGTGATGACGAAACACTGCGAGCTGATCTGAATGCTCTGGTCCAGCAGGTCTGAGATCTGACGTCGATGACTCCCCATGTTATTGGCTGGAAGGAGACGAGAGGGATTTAAAAAAAAAAAAAAAAAAAATGAGCCGACACATATGATCCAAAATTGTCATATTTAGACAAAGAGCTCACACGCCAACGTACCTCCACTCAGTTTCACTGCGTAGAGCAATGATTCCCGAGGGGACACATAAAACATCTTGACGGCTAACTTTATGAGACTTGATATTTTCCATGAGGGCCGGCGAGGCTGATAGACGACAGTATGCACGGCCTTCATACAAAATGCACATTGAAACTTTATCCTTCATGCATAATTAGGTCAATACTTGGTGAGAATTTACCGGCATTCTCTAATTTGCAGGTGTTATTTCTTCTGTTCTAAACAAATAAGTCAATGGAAAATGCCTTTCTTTGTTGGTGTTAAAAACACTGGAGAACAGGTGTCAAGTAGATCAACTGAGAAGTCCAGTGCACCTGCTACAACTAAGTTTTTTCACATTTTCCAAAGCCTATGCTGGTGCTTCAGTTTGGTCTGTTTCACTCACACTCTTCTGGGAATGCAAACAGTGTCAATATACTACTGACAAGCAGAAAACTCCCTGCAACCTCATCTGAAAGAAAAAAGCACCCACAAATACCTCGTTGGGAGAGGGGGGGTGGCAAGACAAATAAAGAATATACAAGTTAAAATAAACTCGAATTACACACCCACACACATTCTAATAAACAGGCTTCTGCATGCAGACTGTTCCTTTTTTTACCAACAGGCAACAGCACGTGCAGATGAAGATGAATATCTAAGACTAAACCCTGGTTATTTTCAGTAGTCAAGTGTATCAGAAAAAAACGTGGAAATGGTCTGGTTAGACGGAGTGACCACAACGCTCACAGAGAAAGAACAGCCCCCGGTGCAGATGTGCATGAGATTGGCTGCAAGAGGCAATGACGGCGGGAGCAGGGAGAAGCCGCTCGCCTCCCTGCTCCTCCAGTGCATCCCATACATCACTGCAGCCCGCCGCTCTTCTCCTGCTCATCAACAAGTCGTGAAAGATGAGAGGCGTCCATATTGTCCTGACAGCCGTGCGCCGTGCATTCTCAATCACACATTATTACCACATTCATATTCATTTCCACTGACACGTCCTTTCCCTCTGCTCAAATTAAACCAAAGAGGATGCGGAAAGGGAGGGAGGGAAGGGACGATGGAGTGGGAGAAAAAGGGGGAGTCCATGATGAAATGCTGGCCTAGGCCACAGCTCATTGCATTCCAATTTGCATGCAAATGGTTTAGTGTGAGAGCAGAGCCTACATCACCAGGAGTGAACTGGGGCATGGGCTAGAAACAACTCTAATGGACGGTACGGGGACAAAGCACCACAACACCACAGCACAGTGAGCCACCAGGATTGACATCCACAAATAAAATCACTCAACACATATATGAGCTTAAACCAGAATATGTGTGTGTGTGGGGGGGTTTGGGGGCCCATACCTATCAAGGGGTCAATTTCCACAGGAAGTTGGTACTGCTGGTCCTGCACCGTTGAGCTCTGATGACCTGACAGAGAACAAGATAGATTGGATTAATATTGCAATCGAATGGCCTTGTGAGGGAGATCCTGGGTTTCAGTTCATTATAACGCACTGGAAATTAGAACTGCAAAGTCACACTGTCGTCCTCTGGCTCATGACCACCAGGTCGACATTAACGATGAAGCTGCACGGCTTAGAGTATCAGGTGATTGTTAAAATGGATGTGCTACAAAAATGTTCGACCTGAAAGCTGTGAAACTATGCAGACCATGAATGACTGTTTCAATGTCAGATTAAAAGAGAACTGTGTTGTTCCACCATCCAAGGGGAGGGGCTCAGTGGGGAGGGACCAGCCCCGCTCAGGAGAAGATCTTCATTTACCTCTGGCACAGGTTGTGATGCATCTGATACTTGCTGGATGTGGTTTAAAAACAACCCTTGTTATTTATTAACTATAAAAAGAAATGAACAGTAAAAACAGCTATCCTGAGTCCTCGATGTCGACCAGTTACTAACACTGAGTGTCATTACTGCAGATGAAACCAACTGAGCTAATCAGTCTGGTCAGCGAGGGTGTATTGTACTCTTTATCCACATAAATGCAGACATATCAAATGTGTCTAGCAGCAGAGGATGGATGCTGATTAAATCAGGATTTGTGAAGTGAGAGGCTGATGTATGGAGGAGGACAGAAGACCTAACGCTGTCTGCTGCATGTGTCACATTTGATAATTCCATCCAGCAGTCGCACTCAACTGTCTCCCAAATCAACGTCCATCCCAGACCATGAGACGGGTCAATCCAAAGACAAATTAGACCCAAGTGTGGAGGCGAAAGTATGAAAATGATTTTGTGGAAGTGAAAGCCACACTACTGCTGAAAATATCTGAGTAGTTTTCTTTTTACATGTACATTTATACGTACAGGATCTCTGGGGCATCGAAACATCTTTCATGTAAATGCATGGGTTTGCTCGAGACAAAACAATGAGACATATATGAGCAGGAACGCTAAAATTCCACCTGTCAGGCCGTGCCACTTGTTGACAGAGAAGAGGCGGTTGGCAGTGACAGTGATGATGGCGGGTGCAGTCAGACCGGGCTGGGTGTTTGCTGCTACGTGGGACACAGGAGAGTTGGATGGGAACTTCAGCACCATGATGACATCCTGCTGCATCTGCTCGGTGAACATCAGCGGAGTCTGCAGGAGGAGATACTGTTCAGGAGGGTGGACAATGGGATGCAGGGAAGAGAGAGGACAAAGGCCGAGACATGGAGCGGCGGGTGGAATAAGTGAAAAAAAAAAAAAGATAAGGGAGGCAGGCAAAGCCAGAGAGGAAGAATCGGAGGGAAAGAGAAAAAGAGATTTCGACATTTAAGATGTTAATGTAGGATAGCAGTCTGCATGCAGTAAATCAGAGCTGGAAATGAGCTGTGATATTCCTTCCAATGAAAGTAGAAATCTGCCATTTTTACAAAACAATTTGTACAGGTGCATCTCCAAAAATGTGGATATCATGGAAAACACTGTTTTTGTTTTAATTTCTAGAACTGAAGCCTAAAGCCCTGTGGACTGGTGCCTGCAGAACCAGCTCCAGATCAACTCCGGGAAAACCAGGGAACTGGTTGTGGATTTCTGTAGGAAACAACATTCTCCACCTGCACCAATGAACATCCAAGGTATGGACTTAGAGAGGGTGACCACCTGTAAGTACCTGGGGGTTCATCTCAACACAGGAGACTGACTCCTTAAGACCTTCTAAAACTCTGTGGTGGCCTCAGCCATCTTCTATGGAATAGCTTGCTGGTCAGCCCGGGACAGACAGAGACTGGACAGGCTGGTCAGGAGGGCCAGCTCTGTCCTGGGCTGCTCCCTGGACACTCTGGAGGAGGTGGGTAACAAGAGGACACTAGCTAAGCTAACAGCTATGTTGGACAGACCCTCCCACCCCCTCCAGGACACTGACAGCGTTAGGCAGCTCCTTCAGCCAAAGACTGTTACAACCACTCTGTAGGAAGGAGAGGTACCGCCGTTCGTTTCTGCCAGCTGCTGTCAGACTATTCAACAAACATGTCTGATCTGTCACTGCCACTTCAACACAACTCACTTTGTCACCTGCTACATCTGTCATTTACCTGAAGGAGTCATCCAAAGGGATCAATAAAACTGAATCTGAATTTAATTTATATATATATATATATATATATATACACACACACACACACACACACACACACACACACACACACACTCACACATATTGTGTGTACTCATATGTACATAGTTTTTTACATAGGTAAACACGGATGGATGTATGCATGCATGTATATAGTATCCTGTACTGAGGACAGTTCATTTAGAATTTTTAATTTTTGGGATTATTTTGGATTTTTTTTTTATTAAACTTTCTTTTTAATTTCATCTTACTTTATTTTTTCTCATGTATATTGAGGCTGCTGTAAACTGCAAATTTCTCCACTGTGAGACGAATTAAGCTTTATCTTATCTTATCTGTATCTCTAAATATTACAATATTTAGTGTGGTTTGAGTAAAGCAATAATTAAGCAGTTTGAATACCATAATCCAGTATCTCAAATCTGAGATTTGAGGACCTGTATGTCTGTTTCACAAAATTGGAACAAGAAACCTTGAAAATTTTGAAATTTTCTATTTATATTTGAATCAATCTAAAAAAAGGTGGTTTCACTGTTGAAATGAAATCTCTGGAAAAAAAAACTTTTCCATGATATTCTAATTTTTTTAGATGCAACTGTATATACAGTGTGTATATGATTTTTATATCTGGAGTGTCCACTAAAACATTACAAAACATTCTTGGTTTCCAGCATTTGAAAGGCTGAATATGTGGACATGTGTTCCTTTCATTTGACCAGTGCTACATAGAAATGTAGTCAAAGTATGAAATGTGCTTTAAAGTAACTGAACATATTCAAAGGAAGGACATGCTGGGAAGAAAGTCATTACAAAACAAGCATTTCATTTGAGCTGTTATACGGGAGCTTCCGTAGAGCCGTTTATACAGTGTTTGTACTAGAGCCATTTTCCTCCCTGTGTGTTAAGAAGAGGAACATCAGTGTTTAACATCAGGAAAGGACCTGGGTAAATCCGGTGTGTGTGACAGCTAAGCAGACACACTGACAGTATCATTACCACCAGCACAGGCAGATGCCGACACTCTGACAACACACTCACAAACAAGTGAGAATGAAGAGAATGTAAAGAGCAGGAACATGAAAAAAGGGAGAATTCAACCTGGGCTGGGATAGTGCTGTGTGAATTCTATATTTCAAAAGGAGAAAATACAACACATTTCAGGGGAATTGGCCAGAAATGAAGGTGAATCAAAGGCTCCGACTGGCTGTTTTTTCTTTGCCTGTGTGCGTATGTGTGCTGGGTGGTGGTCTACAGCCAGCTGTCAGCACCACAGGGACACCACACTAATAGGGACTCAAGGGGCCTCGGTCCATCACAGACAGGCACACTGACCGACTGTGGCCCTTAAAAAGCTGTCACTTCAGGACTGCTGGTCTCTGCTGATCCTTCCATCTCAGGTGGAGAAGCTGGCTCAGACCCAGCTTTCCAGCAATGACTCAGAGCCTCTTTGCTGCAAACCCCTTTCGTGAACACACATACCCAAATGTGTATGATCTCTGACCAATGATAAGAGGAGAGAGGTGGGAAAATACCTTATTCTCCCACATTTGTAAAGCAGATGAGGCTGAGAGGACAGACCAGAGTAGTTCAGATACAACTGATAGAACACTGCAGTATGTGTTTGCAGTTCTACACACAACACTCACAACTTGCATGGCTGAACTCCGGGGAGGGTGTGGCTCAATCAGCAGCTGGCAAGGGGTCTGTCCAAAACTCCTAACTTGAGACTCCACAGCCTGAGGAGACACAAGGAGAGAGAAGGAATGTTATTTTGAGTCTTGATCCAAAAGATTGTTGAGACAAATTGTTGAACATTTACAACGTGGATAGATAAAGACGAGTGAGAAAACATTTTTAAGAACCCCAAAAAGATAAAAGACCCACGGTCAAATATTTACAGATGTAATACTTTACATGACGGATTATATCATTGGTACAGTTGTTTTAAGAGGCAGCAACTAAGATCACGGTTCGTGACATCACAAATACCTTCTGGTCCATTATCCAGCGTACATACTGTGCGATGGAAACATGAAGCCCTCACACACACTAACAATGGACTTCACAGGGATGCAGGAGACATATGTGCAGCAGTTTGCACTTTTATGATTTATATTCATCTATTCTGGAATTTTTACTGAGGGACAAGACGTAGGTGGCATTTAAAGGAATTTAATGTGGTGATTAAAATTCTTTTCTGCCCAGACAATGTTAGACACACATTATTGCAATTATTAGATTATATCTGTCTGCTGTGATACATGTGTAGAGGAAATCTTTAAACAATCAAAATGTCTGAACAAACTGTAAGATGACCACAAACGCCACGGCAGGGAGGAAAAATCCCAGTATCAACTTGTGTTTGAGCACACTCATACAAAATTTTCTCACTGCTGCGCACGCACACGCGCACACACGCACACGCACACACACACACACACAGAATCAGATGCAGGGACGGCGGGCACATAGGCCGGTTAGCTGGTGTTAATGAAGAGGTATAGGATCATAAATGTCAGATGCCTACGCTGGCCAACAGCTTCTGGACATTATCAGGCGGCTCACTGTCAGGCACACTAACACAGGATGGAGCATGCCCACAGTGGAGAATGGATGTACGGGTGATTGGCTATTTATTCAAATATTCAACTCTTCTCTGCTTTGTCTTGTTTTTTTAATAAAATACACAAAATATTAATTGCAGTTATTGAATATCAACTTGGTAGTGATGGATACAGAGCTAGAGGAGAAATGACAAATAATCAGAGCTGAGAAGCCGAAACCAGAGTGAATTACAAGTTCAATGATTTTCTTCTGTTTGATCAAAATGTGATTAGCTGAAAAATATTAACGACACCTCTATAGATGACCCAGAACAGAAGGGGGCTGATAAAACAGAGGTCAAATAAAAAACAGTCAGTAGTATGAGGGCTGATGGAGGTCTAGACAGAAAGAGAGTTGCCAGCAGAAAATGATGACGGCCCGTCAGTATGGTGCGCGCTGTGACTGGCTGTGTGGGAGTGACAGCTTGTGTGTGTAGGCTGAGATGTTTGAGCCTGACTTGGCGAGGCCTGATAGAATGAGCTCATAGTTGAGGCCTGCGTATGGTATTTCCATGAGAAAAAGGTTGGGAAGTTGGTCTGCATTGTCTGAAATTAACCAGAGACCACAGGGCGGTGAGAAAAGTCATCTCAACTGTCTTTCACAAACGTCAATTGCATACAATTGAGAGAGGAAATGCAATAATCTTTGTTTTTTATATGTCTTCTGTAGAAAGAAATGACACACAGGCCCAAAGATGTGTGAAAGAAGTGAGGTAAAAACACAGACTAAAGTCTAAGGTCAGTGTTAAAGGCGACCTGGTCTCAGAACGGTAGAGTTTCACCAGCAGCCAGCAGGTTCTTGGGCCAAGCCTCTTCCCTTTTCGGCTTTTAATTTTCAGTGCCTTTAGTACATTGAGACTTGTGAATGAAGCTGAGATGACGTCTATGACTGGAGGGTTTTATGTGTAACATGAACACAGATGGATGGAAAGGCTAAATAAGACGACAGGAGGCGGGACGAATGCCGCATTTCAGCCAGTGTGCTTTGCTTCTGTCACTCACTGCAAAGATTATTCACCTACATGCGCCCAGCTCAAACATAATTAGTCAATATAAATCAGGCTACAAACACAAACCAGAACACAGGAACTAAAAATCATGTGCTTTATTTTGACATTCACGGAGACTGACAGGGATTTATTATGCTCATTTCTGGCGCGTACGTCTAATTCTGGGGCTCCATTGGAGAAGGTGTTCAAAAAGCTCACTGTCCTATCATAGGCCAACTTCCAAAGGGCAGGGTCATTCTGTTTCTGTGAGCATGGTGTGTCTGGAGCAGATAACCAGAAAAAAAATATTGTGACACATCAGCTCGACACGCA
Organism: Aeoliscus strigatus; assembly: GCA_901007665.1. Classification (NCBI taxonomy): domain Eukaryota; kingdom Metazoa; phylum Chordata; class Actinopteri; order Syngnathiformes; family Centriscidae; genus Aeoliscus; species Aeoliscus strigatus. The sequence continues at coordinate 36,299 of CAAKHB010000414.1, read as the reverse complement.
AGTAATTCGAAAAGCTAGAGAGAGCTGGAGAGCTCAGACCTTCGCCAAGCAGCTCATTTCCACCCATGTTATAGTCGTACATTCATCTTATCTACTCTGATGAATTGATTGATCAACAAGCCTTTGTCACTTGTCAGATAGTTATTAAATAAATCATGAGCAACCTCGTTACACAAATCATGCACTCTGAGCTTTATTCTTTCTTTTTCGTCATTTTCTTTTAATAGTAAAACAAAAAACACACTTCCGTCGCTCAAACCCCCAACCTTTGGGATAACAGCCAGACAAACTAACCACTGGGCCACAGAGACAGCCCACTGCTGCTGTTGTGGAGTTCTAGACACAGATGCTGGAAATGTCCCTATCTGACAATGATAAAGAGTCCTTCAACAGATTTCTGGATCCAGATGGTTCCAGAACACCACCAACATTTAATCATCTGGACCCTATCAGCATTTCATGAAAATTTCATTAAAATCCATTCATAAGTTTTTGGGTTGTTTTGCTAAAAGACAAGGGCAAAAACATAATCTCCATGGCAGAGGTAAAAATGTACAGGGGACTGAGCTTTTTGTTCACTTTACATGCATTTATCATTGGATTTCAACCTTTGGTGATTTTAAAAAAGGGCCAAAAAAGAGGACCAAGACTTGACACAGATATTTAAGTGGGAACCTAATGTGATGGAAGAAGACAAAAGTGTGTGACCTTTCCAAAATGGAAATCATCATCATTAATGACTGATTCATTATTTTCCAGTGTCACATAAGTTGCCAGCTAGACTCCAACGAATCCTACGTACTGCTCCTTTAATATGATAAGCCACCTATATAATATCAAATGTATGACGGAAATAAGGAAACACATAATAGCTGCCCTTCACATGAGATTACCTCTAAGAATAACCTAGTGTACTTCAAGAGCACCACAAATTACAGCCTAGGACATGACCATTAAATCAACACCTCTCTAAACACGATTCCTTACAGTCGGATTCCTTACAATCCCCAAAAGGGGGGCGTTTGCTCCAAGGCTGTTGTATTACACTGCATTAGTTTTATGTCGGTGTATCAACTACACTGACAAGTAACGTGTATTAGTCAAAAACATTCCATTGGGTATCTGTGTAACACAGCATGACATCTTGCAAAACCCAATGTGAGCAATCTGTGCAGTTTGGCACCGGCTCAGCATAATGGAAACTTTTCGAAGCCAATTTAAAACTGTCTATTTGTCTGTGGTTTTGTGCTCAGGCTAAAAGTACATTTGCTTTATGTTGACATAAAGGCATGTGAGTGTGCGAGCGTATGGAGAAACACGCTTCAGAGTGCTTGGGCCAGCACTATGTCATGAGTACAACTGAACGAAAAGAAGAATTTAAAATTAAGGTGAAGAACGCTTCTGTCTCGGCTCAACATGCATCGTGACAGAGAATCAGAACATTTTCCACTGCATCCACAGTTAGTCTGTTAGTAAGAGGAAATCAGTGCATCATTCAAGGTCAAATGCCTCACTTCTCCACTGCCTATGGAGCAGAACATTTTGCTTAAGCTAATGTGTGGAGAGTCTTCTCAAAGCCACTCAACCTATCTTCATTAAGTTCAGCTCTGACATTTATGAGGCTGTGGAACGTTGGAAAGTGGCGGCGTCTAGGTCAGCATGTCCTATCCTATATGCCAGTGCAATGCTCAGGTGATTATATGAGGGGCCATCCACAAGGCCAATCTCTTTTGGGGGCGCTGGCCCATGTCTGATGAAGGTTTTCTATATTCTATACATTTAAATGGCTGAGACGCCCTCGGCTCAGATGTCAGGCTGCCTTTTGATTTACTCAGCGGCTTGACAAGATGGATCTGCATGTAAAACATGCTGCATTTATGCAAACTGACTGGGTGGAATTGAATAAAAAAAGACATGTATATTGTTGAAGAAGGAATGCCCTTGTAGTGGGACAAGAGACACGGTTTTGGGTATTGGACAGCCATTTTCCCAAACAGTGAGGTTGATATTGTCCAAAGAAAATAAACCAGGAGTCTTGTGTTTGTGAGTGACTTTGGTTATGTGTCAAAGCAGGTTCACTCATGTGGGTATATTTCCCCGTTTTATGCCGAATTACGCAAACGCTGTACAATTCAGACGGGGCTCTGTGAAATGTCGCTGGAGGGAGAGGCTGTGGGATTTTCCATAATCACAAGTGAAAGAGGGGAAGCCCTGTACAGCCAGGACAAGGCAGCACGGGGTGCGTTTCTCTTTATTCACCGAGAGGCAGCACAGATGTGCATGCCATGCACATGGGTGCAGCCACATTAACACAAATGCATCAGCACGCACACACACTGGGGGGGGGTGCGGGGTGGGGTTCGGTTTTGACTTGCAGCAGAAGTAGGACAGGAAGTAATCACGCTTCTGCAGTGGTCGACACAGCATTCCCTAATCTGTGCTAAAATATTCCAAACTCTGCCAGAACAGAAATGCACACATAAACACACAACTGTGACCATTTATGCCGAAGAGCTCACATAAATATACAAACGTAAACACACGTGAATGCATGTATACACACAGATATGTATGTACAAACATATCGAGGTATGATCCATACAAATCTCTGGAGAGTGTGTGTGTCTGCGTTTAATTCGGGCCGGATGAGAGCCTGCAGCTGCCAAACAGGATGGCAGAATACATAACCAGCAAACCTGAAACCCACTTCCGCACTCGACTACCTTTTCCTAGCAAACACACACAAACACACAAATGGGAGCCATCCCCCTGACACTGAACAGCCCGGGGGTCTGTCCTGATGCAGTGAGCCTGGCCTAGACCCCAACTCAGACTCAAGCTGCTGTCACTCAGTAATGACAGACTCTGGGGACAGCGTCAGACTCAAAGCTCCCGTAGATTTCAACTACCACCAGTTCCAGACTGTGACGAGGCCCAGGCTCAGTGCACAATTTCCACCTCGTGCTCAGACAGGTCAGGCTTCCTTCCACACAAACAAAGACGGAGGAGAGCAGTGGCTTAGCTCACCGGGATAATACTGCTTTGGTTTATTTAACTAATTAAAACGCTCAGACGGAGGCTGATTTTTTTTTTTTAAGAACTGAAGGCTTCCAGATTAGACTCAGCATCTCTGAATGTAGGAGTGGAGAACAACAAATGCTCTAATGGATCGTGGGCTCAGACTGAGTGTGCAAATGACCACTGGCACCTGGGAATGAATGTGTGTGTGTGTGTGTGTGTGTGTGTGCGTGTGTTTCAAAAGGCCAAAGCACATCTGGATGGGAATTAGGGTGAATGAGGTGATAAATCACGGACCTATCCTTGGTGCCCGCGATGCTCCAGTCACTGAGCATGAAGGGCAGCAGAGCAGCGAGGGAGCAGGCAGTGGATCCACTCTGAATCCGCTCTAAGCTACAAAGGGTGTTGTTTAAAGGGCTATTGAATCTCAGTAAATGCAAATTTTAGACCATAACTATGAAAATAAACAAACACCATCCTCCAAGGGAAAACCTCCTATTAATCCTTGTGCCGTACCCTTGTTCTGACAAGAACAAAAACACAATATGTGCCACTTTTGGCAACGCAACTGAAGACATCAAAAAATCCGATGTGAGTAGGGTCAATTAGCGTTCTGCTGGCGTGCAGCCGTTTCCAACAGATTGGTGAAGCTGTCAGGCGCTTGCTTTAGCTTTGAGGGAGGTAGCTGTGTTTTGTGCTTTTCGAGCAGGCTATCGTAGCTGGTGTGTGATGTGCGCAGCGGTTCAAAGTGAGTGGATGAATAATGAATGAAAGCCGAGGAGAAGGCTTCAAGGCGTTAAAAGGGGAACACTTGGTGGAGTGCTTTCAGAGGTATCACTCAGGAAAAAGGCTTTGCTCAGCACTACCTGCCAGTAGACTGTTAGCCTGGTCCTCCTGTCCGACAGCACAGATAATTCTACTAATGGCATCAAGAACGTCCCTGTAACACCGCTGCAGTGAGTGGACAGATGCTTTCATACTGTACTTACTCAGATTAAACATCCATACTTACAGTAATGTGACACCCCCTTACATCATGGAGTTAACTTGCACGTTTGGTGTCTCATCAGTCAGCCTCACCTCTTGGAGCATGGGGTCACTGATGGAGCTCAGGTTGATCGCCCCTTCATACGTCAGGAAGTAGAAAACATTGAGGGCTCTGGCCGCTTCGGGTCCCTGCTGCTTGTAGCCGAAAATGAGATCGATCCACTGGTGGAGCTGGCAGGACACAAACTCGCTCTCCAGAGCCTTTGAGTGCAAAGAGAAGAGAAGATGATGAGTATCGTAAACATCAACAGATGTACACCATCGACACACCAAATGCTACTCCCAGTATGTTCTTTGTCCCATTACTGAGCAGCAGTTATCGCTAATGTTCCTCCAAAATGGATTCCCCAGAGAGAGCAGAATATCCTGCTAATTGTTCCTGTGACAGAACCTGCCAATGATTTCTATAACGAGCAGAAATGCGGAGAGATTCCATGTCTGATCATACGGGAGCATCAAAACATTAGAGCACTTGTGTAGTTCATTAGGGAGCCATTTCAGCGTCGGTCTTTGTTCTTCCTCTGCTGCTTGTGGGCGGATAGCGGCACAGTGCTGCTCGTCTGCAGACGTCTCAGTGTTGCCATAAGGCTGAGACACAAGCCGTTTTCTCTCCTCATTAGCCAGCCAAGGAGGGAAAAAACATTTATGGTTTCCTCATAAAAACAGGCAATTGTGTTAATTTGTGTAAAGCTGTCGGCACACAAAAGCCCTCTAAACAGGACCAAATTAGAATGAGACAGCCCTTGATTGTCATTGCTGCCTTGTGTCACATCAATCTGTGAAAAAACATTAGCCTGGGCTACACTTAAATGGCAATTTATATCATTTAAATTTTTAGTACAGAGACCAGCACATCCCTCACTTAAATGTGACTTTGTGACAGCTCAGTTTGCATCTAATAAGTCCCCGATCTCTTAATTACTTTCTTTCAATCAGTGAGGAAACCGTGGGTACAAAGAGGAGACTGTGGGATTTGAGGATGTTTGCACTGAAACTTCAGTGCTGACCTAATTCTTAATGTCACAAATTCCATGATCTGAACTGAAGTAAAGTTTAACAATGAAAATACTGTGTGGATGATTCAAGGATGGAAATTATGCCAATGACAGCAAGGGGAAAAAACCCTCCAGGAAATGAAGATATACATATTTTTAGATTGAGAACGAGCCAATTTACCAGCGACTAAAGTGCATTTGCAGTGCCAGTACAATATTCCTATGTTTCTGCTGCAATGCAGGTGCAAGACAACTTGAAAAGGAAGAAAAAAAAAAAAAAGTTACACAGAATTTGATGTGTATGTGCTGGTATTTTTCATATGAAATATTGTTGTTGTTTTTTTTAATCTAATATGTTGGCCATTTGTCATTTGTCTATGGGTTCATGTATAAAAGCAACTGGTACCAAAAAAAAAACCATGTTTTCAGACTGTTCACGAACCTACTAAGGTTCATTCAAATTTAGGTTATTACATTCAGACACGGTTCTTGTTCCCTGACAATACACTGTGAGAGTTCTGAATAAAATAAAAATAAACACTATAATGAATACCCAGGTTTATCATGGCAGACTGGTGAGTAGCATTCATATTATGTTAATAGATATAAAACGTATTATGATGCAGATGCAACCACTGTTCTCAGTTTTAGACACTGCAAATACAAAGACTTTCCCTTGAAAGATGCTTTACTCAACTGCTTTTAGATTAAAAAGGCTGCAATTTGGAAAAAAAGGACTCCCCACTTTGGCAACAACAAACCAGTCCTTATAATGTCAATAAAGTTACAGCCATATTAAGACAAGGTTAGTTTTTGTTTAGTTTGTTTTTAGTTACTGTTAGTGATTATAAGTCAGTGTGTGTCACTGACACTGACACAAGTGAAGGAAAAAGGATTGTGTGTGTGTGTGTGTGTGAGTGAGTAAGAGAGATCAGTTCATTATGCATCATGCCTGACCTTTGACTGGCTCCGCTCCCCTTTTTCTAGAACTAAAGCAGGGGCTGATGGGCATTTAATGTGCACCGCAATCTACTGTCAATCAGCGTGTGGAAACAAAGAGCAGCCGTGTTATTGTACCACCCTCTCCAGAGGCCTACTCTTATGGAAATTACTCACATTTACAACGTGGAGAGAGAAATAATAAACGTGTGTGTTGTTGCTGCTGCCAGTGTATATAGTATGTGCATTGCTCTATTTGCTCGGGCTGCTTCCATCTGTGGAACAAAAGGCAGTGCAGCAGTACTCTGAAGTCTAGGTGGACCAGATCTTAGTGATTCAAAGAATATCTGCCTCCGCCTGTGGGGATACAGCAAACTGCCTTGATCATGTCTCTTCAAAGCTCTTTCAAAAAGCCCAGAATGTTAGGATGTAAGTCAAATGACCCTTTATCTACAACAAGGACTTCACTGATGCCATACTAAAGCTCTATTGTCATCCCAAACCCATTAAAAACATATGAATGAGCCCAGACCATATCCCGGCTGTTTCTTTATTACAATGAACACCGGTAATGTACTTCATCTTCAGTCAATGCCACATGCACCACAGCCGTAAATTCAACTGCGCAAAATCCACATCTGAAAATAGAACGCTTTTAGCATTTACTGAGAGAGCTCCTCTCTCCAGCTGTTAATAAATAAACAACATACTTTGTCAATTCCAACAGAGAAACTAGTAAGAAATTGAGTTCTACTATTTGTGCTGGCAACTAAATGGAAAATCTGTTTTTCCCTTTAGCAAAAGACAAGTCCAGTCACCAAGCACATGAAGTGGTAACCGATTAACAATGTGCCAGCTGAGTGTGTTTCTGCGCAAACACAGGAGCAGAAGGTTGGGGCAGATAGCAGATTCCTGAGGTGGGATCTGGTGCCACTTCAGAAGAACCCAGCAGGATTATTGATGGGCCAATTAGCCGACAGTTTGTGTGCCGTGCTCAGCCACAGGGGACTCTCCGATCATTAATGAATAATTTAGCATGCCTGTATGTAAATGCTGAGGATGGGGTGGTAGAAGTTGCTGGAATCCCGTATTTCTATTGTTGCAGAATTTCAAAGTACACCTTTGGAACATGTGGGCTCCTTTTGTTTGCGTCCGAGACTTGTTTCTCCATGTGACGAACATTTGGAATATTCTCCAGCGCAAAAAATCAAATCCTTTACTGTCCTCATTGTTGGCTTTGACACAAGCAAGTATTCAAGAGCGAGAGTATTTTCTCACCTTGACTTCTGCAGCCTACATTTCTTCTTTAAAGGTTATGATGTGAATTGCACAGAAAAAAGTGCTAAACCGTGCCACCGTGCATGTGTGTCAAATTACTTGAGATCTCTCCTTTTCGTAACATCTGTCGCGTCAGTGTGACAGTTTGACTAAACGTCTGTCAATGTCTTTGCAGAGCGCTCCACTGTTGACTCACCAGCAGACACACTATCCTTTTCAGGACACTTGGATAACAAGTGATTGCAATTAACCAGCTGGTGAACATTAAACCAGAATTTCTCTGAGTCCTGAGGAGCGAAAACTGAAAAGTACATTTTAAAATGCTACTTGGAGATTTTCCTACCGGCAGATTCTCATCTGTTTTGTTCCTGTCCTTATTATTTTCCTCTGCTGTGAAGTGTAAATGTTTGACGGAGTTGCACTGGTTCTATCAGTAAAGTCTCGGTGCCTCGCTGTGGTTTTTGTGGTTTTGCTTTATGGTCCGGATCGAGCTGGATTTCGCTTCGGCCTTAACGAGGTGACACTGAGTGCTTTCCTCCAACCCCTCACTGGTCCTAAAAAACCCTTTTAAAGGACTTAAGGAGAGCTGTCTGTAAGGATGTTAAAACATCACTTAACAAATCAATCCGCTCATTTGCATGCCAACAGGAAAGCAAACGCCGGCACACGTCACTGATGGTGTGGGCATGCAATTGAATGCACATGTTCAATGCAGAGAGTTGTCAACGGGGAAATATTTTCTTTTGTATTGACTGCAGAAGAAGAATGCAAACATGTCAGCTGATGATCACAACATCATGTAAAGCTCATTCAGAAAATGTTGAAGGGAAAAAACCTATGGTGAGCAATGAAGCAACTGAAGAAGTAAGTAAAAGGGATTATATGGCTGAAGTTTGCATTTCTTATGAGACATTTTATCAAATTCTTTGACTGCACCAACACATCTACTACCTTTATGATCTCCACTCTCCTCCAAACCCACCCCCCGATCCTTTCGACTTATTACCCCGTGTCACTCTTACTACTCCACTCTTCTCCCTCCTCTTTCTTCCAGTCATCTGATCCTTTGCATCAACTCTGCTGGAGTTGTCCTCTGATTA